>JABAKD010000004.1:5443764-5521264 GCA_012845835.1 Undaria pinnatifida | reverse complement strand
TGAAGCCGAGGGCACCGGACACCACCGAGCAAACCGAGAAAATGTAACAATCCCCCGAGGAGAAAAACGATAAATACAGAAGGCAGGGTGCAGCTCGGCGGCTATCAAGTGTGTCTCGGAACAAGGTCACCTTAGTGGGGATGTTATGATGTACCACGTTCTTGCTGCCGGGTTTGAGCTACTCGTGCACGACGAGCGACTTGTGCACCTCACCAACCGAAGCAACATCGGCACTTTTTATTTGTCGCAGCGTAGATTATCATTCTGGATCCAGTGCGGATTGATGTCACACAGCAGTACCTGGTATCAACTTTACCACGAAATGCTTTCACACCGCACAGGGAACAGGGGGGTCCTTCGCGCCGAGTGACCCAGAGCCCGTCCTGAAAGGAAACCAGGCCTCCCAAAAAGTGACCCTCACAAGCGGTTCTAGGTAGGATGCAGCTCCCCCTGCATGCTACTCGCCGAACACCTCACGGCGGCGCTTTGCGCTTGGCGCAAGCAATGTCTGCGTGGTCGGTGAAAACCCGACGTGCTCCGTCCCGGCATAGAAGGAATGCGAGGTCTAAGCTCATACCACTACAGCCATGCACACACTAAGCACCCCCCCCCAAAAAAAACAAAAGTGACCCCCCCCTACCTAGCCTTATTCCTCACCTGGCGCACTACGGTGAAGATCGCCGTCACCCACGGCTTCGTTCCAGGAATGAGCACCTGCACAACACAAAACAGAAACACGAATATATTTCAAATGCACCGCGCTGGGATGGGCCGTCTGTCTGCCTCTTCCTCTTCCTCCTCTTGAGCAGGAACACGTACATGTTACGCGTTTTTTGCGTACATACGCTCGCGTTTCCAAAACAAATCCGCACGCCGTTTTTATCAAAACTCTTGCCGTCGCGTTCGCGGAATTTGTATTTTTTTTTCCCCTAGTCGAAAATGCCTCCATATGTGCTGGAAGCCCCTATTTTTTGGCATTTTTACTTTCCAGATAGGGGGCGGGTGATACATACGTACGCGCTTGATTGAGCGCAACAAACGCTGCACGCATTTCTGTAGCACATACCACACAAAGATGTCAGGAGACGGCACTTTGACAGCATGACGGACGGCAATTTTCCAATATTTTGCCTTGACTGACGTCAAACTACTAGGTTTAGTGTGGAACGATCAACTCGACACCCTTGACGGGTCGCTGGACGTTTTCTCTTGACGGATCGTCTCCTGACGTCTTTGGTACCTGATACAAGGTTCCCCTTCGGGGATGGGGTTGACACGATATACCCCGATATGTCTTTTCCTTTATCCCAATTTATTATCCTTGCACTACTCTCGCGCTCCCCCTCCCAGTCGTAACTCAGATCCGGGGTCACATATAGCGGGCCCTCCTCCCCCCTCCCCACTACGGTACGCGCCTTCGTTTTTATCGAGACAACAATTCAGCATTTTCCTCCCTAGGCGGCTTGTATATGTATATGATGCATGCCAAGGCCGGGGAAACACATATATGTTACTGTATAAGGCTTAGTTTGGATAAGCTATTGGTTAACCTTTTGCGAGTGGTCAAACGGACTAATACCCCACTAATTCCTTAACAAATGGCGTCGTCGGCAGAACCATGGGCTTTTTGGGTCGTGGATTCGAATTCTACCATCCTCAACAATACACTGTTCAGACTTTCCCCATGTCGAACTTGAAAAATACTCTCCCCGGTATCCCCAGGAAATGAAACCGCTTGGATATTGACAGGTCCGCCCGTATATCCGGCCGACCTGGTATCCCGGCGTTTCAGGGGGGGAAAGTGTTGTAAGGATTAGTTTGGGTAAGCTATTGGTTAACCTTTTGCCAGGGGTCAAACGGACTAATACCCCACTAGTTCCAATTCCTTAACATATATAGTACGGTAGAGAGATGCGCCCAGTTTTGTTTTCTGAGGCTCATAACCTATTAAGGAGCTCTATTCCATTTTTGAGGCAGAAAACTGACTTTGAGGGATAAACAAAACAAATGTGCCAACCGATGGACAGTCCCACGGCCTACTGAAGGAAATACAACGAAAATTGTCCCCAAAAACAAAAAAAAATGAACTTGTTTATTTCCGATGAATTTCAGCCATTCAAAGCAAAAAGAAAATCAACCCAAAAAAAATATCCTTTCACTCGAGGAGCCCCATATCTCTCCCAGTACACCGACTTTTAACAATAAAAAAGTTGGTAAGCTCACCGCTGCACACAGTCCCATTTTTTTTCAGTCGTCCCACGGTATGTGGGTTGCATTTTGTTTTTTTTGGGCCACAAGCGTTTCTGGCCGGTTGAGCTCTCCAATTGAGGTAGTACAGGTTAATCTGATACTTTCACGAGTATTCTTGTCGTAGAGCCATGCCACCGTACGGGTGCAGCATCAGTCCCTGAGGTCCTCACATGAGGAGCTCGACATCACACTCGAAAAATGACTCCGAAGGTATTCGTTCGCACAACTCGACCAAGCGTCTATGCCTTAGTCCTAAACACATATATATATTATCGTGAGATTACTTGACTACAGTATACAACCGGTAGTTCCTCACGCGAGCTCAATCGGACAGGTACGTTATTAGTGTATCCAACAACTGCAACCCCTACCGTGGGATGACTCCTTATATAGAATTATAGGACACTATTTATGGCGCACAGAAGTGATGGTCGGGCTGCACGAACGAACGCCTTCGAAGTCATGTAGTCGGGTGGGATACTAAAAAAATTCTGCCGCACCCCCGGCGGGGAATGGCACCCATGGCCTCGCACGAAAGCATTCGGTATCGGTCCTCTCGTGAGAAAAAAACGGAAATCGGGTCTTTCTAGGGCTACATCCTTAATCTGGCGGAGCGAGAGGGAGAACAGGTTCCTCACGCTTTCCTATAGACGGCGAGCGCCTGCGAAGGCGGCTACACATTTCTTGATCTTAAGAAGAAGAAAGCTAGTATGTATTTCTTGAAAGCGTTTTTGTTGCGAAAGTGCCGATGGTTCATTACGAATATTGTTGTAACACGGCATAAGAGTTTCGCAGCGCGCGTCGGGTCTCTGTAGGCTTCATTTTTTACATCGGGTAACCATTTTCTGCGATCCGGTTGGTAGAGATTATTTTCTGCACGTATTAGGACGTTTTCAAGATAATAAAGGTGGTTTCATTGGACTTTTCGACGTATTAAAAGGACGTTTTCAAGATAACAAAAGCGGCTTAATTGGGAAAAAAAGCTGGCGCTTTTTTGTTGTCGAGCAGATCGAGCAGTTACGGGCATAACTGGCGGCCTCTTCTGGGGAAAATTTTGTTTCGTTGTTTCTCGTTCAGCAAAACCTAATATACCAGAAACCATACAAAAAACAATGGGCTACGAAAAGAGCGGCATGCACATTTTTTTTTTTTTTCTTTCTCTCACACTTACTACTTTCCAGCTTCTGGACAAGCCGTGGTCACAGGTGTCGTCCCTTCTGCCCCCCGGCTCTTGCCTTCAATTTTTATTGCGCATAGGGTTCAGCAATCCCATTGCTTGTCGATTTTTCATCGGATGTTGCTAACTCACGCTCTCGCGCTTTCCGCGAGTCAATTTGTGCACGAGAAAAAGTCCCGACGAAATTATACGATTATGCACTTGGCGGGGCTCGAACTCACGAACCTGACCTATACCAGGCTCGAGGATAACCTGATGCGCCACCGGGGCGACCTGTACAATATATAAGCCTTACGACAGACAGCAATCACTCGCCTCATCGCTAAAATCGACGCTGTTTCCTCCGGGGCCCACAGCGCCCCTATCCATCACATGAGGCAGCGCAGAAGCAAACGACCGCTGCTCCACACCAGGCGCCGCTTTAGCCGACCCAGCGACGGGGACAGCGGAAGCATTCACCGAATCCGCCAATGCAGGCAACGCGGGTGTTTCGAAACGGAACAGCTGTACGGGAAGCCCTGAGGAGGTAGCTTCAAGGCCTCCCGGTGCGACATCTTGAATTATCGTTACTACTACCCGGTAGAGGGGAATGGGAGCCTCGGGCGTAGCTTTTGGGCGGGAAGAGGAGGACCCTCCTCCTCCTCCTCCTCCTCCCCTGCTGCGAGGGAGCATGGTCTAGCAGTGGGTGTCGCGGCGAGGCAGGCGAACGGGAGGGCGGGCGGGTGGGAGGTTGAGGGTATGTGTTATAAACGGGAGCACAATTCGACGCGAGTCGACGAGGGAAGAAATGTGCCGAATTATTTTCGTGATAGAAGTGACGAAGGCGCACACCGTATTAGCTGACGCTGGATCTGAGTTAGAGCTAAGGAGGGAGAGAGGAGAACGAAAAGGTGCGAAGCTAGTAGAAAGGAAGAGCCAAAAACAAAAGCCAATAAGCAAAAAAAACGGTTTGGGTTCGTAGGCGATTCAGTTAAACCTTTTACTGGTAGTCAAACGATCCAAAACCAAATATGAACTTGACGAAAAAGGACGCGTACTATCAGTAGGATAGAGATAAATCTCCCATATCGGCCCAAACAAAAAGGCTGAAGGACGGGGCTCCTTAACCCCTTCAGAGCCCCCAAACCCCTCCCTATACTTGATTCAAGTAAATTTGTTCCCAAAGCCTTTCCAATTGTAAATACGTTAACCTATTATATTAAAAAAAAGACGACGGAATGCCATTCTTGTTTCGAAAAAAACGGATGTTTTTTGCATGCCCAAGGTAGGCCACGCACGCCTATAGGACTGTAAAATAATCGCGCCGCGCTTGCTTTCTTTGCCTGCCTGCTTCCATTTTTTTGTTTCGTTTTATTTTTGTTTTTGTTGTTGTCAAGAAATTATCCTTCCCTTTTTTTTCATTTTTTTTTTTAGAGCTCCTTAAGTGAGAATATAAACAAAAAAATTCGCACCGCTACCGTGTTTACAGCTGGAAACCCAGTTTTAGGTAAAACGATACTTGGAATTAGTATAGGGAGGGATTTGAAGGGGGGGGGGGGGGGGGGTTAAACAGAGTTAAGAGGGGTTTTTTGTTAGGCAACACGCCGTTTTTTCGTTTTTTTTTAAATATTTCGGCTTCGAATCTCACCATACCTAGTAGTGCGAGTTTGTTTCCTCTGCTATGCACCGCGCCAAGCAGACACCCCTTTCGGAGCGCTTCCCCTGTGTGTGTGTTTTTTTTTTCTTTTGCTTTCAGGGGACGATCGCGTTTTTTCTGAGGCTCCTGAATTTGGGAGCTTAAGACTTCCTCCAAAAACCGGTTCAGAGAAGAATGAAACCACTACCAGATGAAAATCCCGTATGGCCTAGGTATATGCAACAAGGATCATGCGAAAAAATGGCCTATTATTTATTTTTTTTCCGACAATTTTGGGTTAAGGAGCCCCGTCATTCAGGAACAATTTTCGCCAAAAAAAGGTATACCTCTATTGTAGCACGCGTCAGGGGGGGGCGGGGGGGGGAGGGGTAACTCCTTTTTTTTTTTTTTCGCAGTAGCTCGGGGGTCACTTGCGCAAGTGTGACCAACCCTCCTGTTCTTACGCTATCGTGTTTTTCTTTTTTTTTGTCACGTATAAGGCTGCGATATGAAACCCACAACAATGGAATGGCAAGCTGCTACGCTGCGCCAAAACAAAATCGCCCTAACTATTTTTTGGTGGTGAGGCCCACAGAGTCATACGTGCGCTTGGCTCGAATCCGGTGGGGATAAAGCCCCCCCCCCCCCTACGCATCCGCCTGGTTGATGAAAACCCGACGTGCTCCGTCCCGGCACAGTAGGGATATGCGAGGGTCTATGATATTACGCCTACGACCATGCACAAAATGAGTACTGAGTACACCCCCCCCCCCCGTTCCGCAGACTCGAAGAAGGACGGGGATGGGATAAGCAAACAGTTTCTATGTAATATGCTCTGAAGTGGAAGAATATCTCCGGCTCCAGTCACTCCGAAGTGGAAGAATATCCCCGGCGGGAAAACAAAACAAAAAACAAAACCATAAAGTGGTACAAGTATACACGCATATATCGTATACGCCGGAGTATCTCATAGCTGAAGCAGGTCATATCATCCATCCACCAAAATATTCTAAGAAAGAAATCGGAAGTCAGCGATAGAGGTATACCTTTTTTTGACGGAAATGGCCTCTGAATGACGGGTCTCCTTAACCTACTAATACTATCGTCGGAAAAAAATAAATAATAGGACATTTTTGTTTTGCATCGTTCTCGTCGTTGTACCTAGGTCATGGGATTTTTCATCCGGGATCAAAGCAGTTTCATTTTTCTCCAAACCAGTGCTTTGCCTCAGAGAGGTCTTAAGCTCCCAAATCGAGGAACCTCAGGCAAAAAAGGTGGTGCACCTCTATTATAGCACGCGTCGTCCTTAAGCGAGCAAGCAGCCTCAGGAACACAGCGGAGCACCTTTTCCGCAGCTTGTGTCCGGCACCGAAAGAGATTCATCTATCCATCTATAATAATGCTCAACCAGCGCACAAAAAAAGTTGACGACAAAAAAAAAAAACGCACACACAGCTTAAAATATCTTCGCCGCAGCTCTGTAATACCGTATTTTCTACAGTAGCAAAGGCGGTAAGCGTGTGCGCTGGCATGCAACTCTCCATGGTGACGGTGGTAGGTTTTGGTGCCTAGCGTCTTCAGAGCGAGTCCAATGCTGCCCAATCTCGTTTTGTTTTTTGTTGTCGGGGCGCTTTTGACGGGGCCGGGTCAAGTTGTCGCGGGCCGGTACGGGACGGGCCAGGGCGACCCCGCCCGACCCGTGAAATTTGTTTTTTGTTTCTGATCCTCGACCGGATTCAACCCGCGAGGTTGTAGAAAACCCCTGAAACCGACCCGCAGGTCGAAACGTGGCACGATCCGTCAAAAGCCCTGTGTTTTATTAGGTCCAGAGGGGGGCGCTTCCAAATAGCAGTACCGGATGCGCTGTTACTATTAAACAGCCCTATATATTGGCATTATTCAGGGCACCAGAACTGCTGGGAATGTGTGCCAGCCAAATATACCGCACTATTCAGGCCACCGGCACTATAGGGAGTAGCGTTATTGTCGAGAATTAACATGAAGAAGTCGCTCCAAGCGATTTCGCGGGCACTATAGAGAGCGGTGGCACTATTCAACTGGCACTATTGGGGGCACCCCACCGTTTTGATGTTTTTTGTTGTCATGCGGCTTTTTTGTTTTTTAGTTTTTACGGAGCTTTTTGTTTTGGGCGGTAGAGGGGAATGCCGGCAGGTTGGCGGGTGCTGGTTGCCCTATAGCAGGGGATACAAACAGGGTTAGAAATACAACGTTTACATAGAACTGGAATTTGTTTCGAAACAAGTGCCCTAAACATATTTTTTCCCTAAACAAACAGGCTTACAGAGTGGCCTCAGGATTTCATTCTACGAGATTTTTACCCGAGACCGAGAAGCATAGAGTAAACAGACTCTCAGGGCAAAAAAAACGTGCAGATCAGGTACAAGATAAATTGCACGCAGGGAGTCGTTTTTGTTCCTTTCGTCTCCTTGACGGACTTACCTCGCGTTTGCGCAAGCTGGCTGGAAGGCCGTCGAGGCCCATCACCTCCAGCTTCCACGCTCGGAGGTGATCCTGAGGTTTTCATGAGGGGGGGGGGGGGGAGATACACGGAGCAGATGAAGCATTTTTGAGCAAGTAAGGTTTTTGTTTTAATTTGTGTTGGCTTGAGGCAATCTGCCGCCGAAAAAATAATTCTGAACGCAAGAAGCTGGCACAAAAATGTTCCGAATGCTGCTATCACCCAATCCATTATCCTTCCCAGTGTGTACAGTATGCGACGCAAAGTTAAGAATCTCTTGTTTCTGCCCAGTCGGGAACTCCAACGCAAGGCAGGGCAGCGTCCTACCAGGTAAAACCAAGCCCATGTTTTTATTTTTTTTCGTCCAAATGTTCCCCTCCTTTCCGCCCTATTGTTGTTGCATCCATGTGACGCTTGTCGTACTGCTTTGCTCTGCCGTCTCTAGTACGGCAAAACAACCTTGGCAAAAATATTCTTGTATATATTCAAAGGACCCGTAAAAACGAGCGGCTGGTGGATCATGCAGCTAGCAAAGATGAGAATCGACCCGAAATTTATCGAACTCATAGCAGCTGACAAACGTTAGAATCGTTTTTTCAAACATTGTTATGCATCGACAAAAAAATACGTAGGGGTACTACAGGAGCGGTTCTGGCCCGCCTATGGTGTCGGTACGTGCCAGCTGGTAACACTGGCTCTTATTATGGTATCCCCTCTGCATATACGGCCCTTCAGGGTGGGCTAGTGTTACGGTGTCCCATCTACCCCTTGGGACGTTATGATTATAGCAGTTGCCCCCTTTCAGCTGGCAGAAGTTATCGCTTGCCTGAACGAACGCCCCCCCCCCCTCGTGTGAGAGTGTATCCGGTGGACAGCAAGCAACGAACAATACTAGAGATATGACGTCCAAGCAACCTGACCAATACAGAACCAGAGGCACCACTGCATAGCAGTAGTCGGTCCCTTGGTCCACATTGCCCCATACATTTTACAAATCTTCTCTGGGCATTGCTAGTAGTGTGGGCGGAGAGGCTTAAGTAAATCCGTACTTAACCTCTGAGAGGTTTAAGTAAATTTATGCTTGACCCATTGTCAACTCCGGAAATGAACGTAGTCTAACTCCAAGTTTTTTCTTCTCATGTGGGGACTGCGGTGCTATTACTTAACCTCCTAGAGGTTTAAGTAAATTCATATTTAGCCCATTTCCAACTCCTGAAATGATCGTCGTCCAACTCCAAGTTTTTTTTTTCCCATGTCGAGACTGCGGTGCTAGAAGGGTTTACAAAATTCCAAGACATGCACTACCTTTTTAAACCTTCAAGAGGGAAAGACGATGTGATAAGACAAACTAGACTCACCTGGTGCGCCGATTGCACCTGCCGCCTTGCGCTCGAGCCCCGAAACGCCGCCTGCAGCATGACCACGCTCTGTAGCTTTGCCCGGTGCATCTGCGTGGCAAACATTATCGGCAGCGCGGAAGGAAAGAAAGAAAGAAAAAAAACATTCAATACACTGCGGCAGGTCGGCATGCCCACGCATCCGTATGCCACGGCAGCTTGCGCTGCCGTGCCAGTTCATCTGCGTATAAAAAACGCGTTGTACGATATAGTCGTAGCACGTTTTGGCTAAACCTTTTTCGCTCCTCAAAAACGGTGCTCCTGGACCCAAAATCGTCGGGATTTCATTTTGTTTTTGCAATTTTTGCTTTGAAAATACCTGTTAGGCCATGGGATTGTCCATTGGACTGATTTTTTTTTTAATCTCAAAACTAGTTTTTTTGGTAGGGAATATAGCGCTCCTGGAACTAGGAGCCTGAGAAAAAAAAATGGTTCACCGCTACAATGGCATGTGTCCAAAGGCGTCGCGTCGGTGAGGGAGAAGGATGAAATACAAAATCAACCCTGCAGGCCGGGTCAGCAGTCTTATGCGTCCGTGCGCCGCGGCAAGGCACAGCTTGCGCTGCCGTTACGACGGTGGCGACGTTGCCACGGCGGCACCATTGTGTTCTGATGCGTGCTACGATAGAGGTGTCGTGAATGCATTAAGGTATACCGATTTTTGGCGTTTTTTATCAGCGACGGGGGCTCCTTAACCCAAAAATCATCGGAACTCCTTTCGTTTTTTTTGGCAAGATTAGTTTTTTTTTACACGTAGGCCATAAGTCTGTCCACCCAGTGTTGCACTTTTCAGTTTTGCTCAAAGTCGTTGTTTTTGGGTGGAATATCGAGCTCTTCACGTGAGTAGCTTCAGATAAAAAAACGGATGCACCTCTGCGGTACCACGCGACTTCTAAATTCTACTAAATAGGCCAAGTCTATGCCAAGGGGTATACCCCTATTTTCGCCAGCGCGTTCAGGCCGTTCACGGGTTCAGATCATTCGCGCGAGTGGCCCCGGGTCTAACCTGAAAAAAAATGGACTGAATTAAACTGCTTTTCGACTTTTTTTTTTGAGACAGCGCAAAACAAACATTTCATGGCGGGCTGGACGCCGTTAAGCCGAACAGCGCAAAAAAAGTAGGGCAGCCAACTCGCGCGAGTAGCGTCTGCTGAGCTCGGGTGAACAACTCGTGCGAGTAGCGTCTGCTGAGCGCGGGTGAAAACAAAAAGTCCCTTTAAGCAGCATCCTCCCTCCCTATCGCAGCTTTTGATGCACCATGTGTTGCCTTCTAAAGGTGACTGCTTACTTGAGGAGCTCTAAACTTTACTCACAAAATGAAAGTGCAAGCAGCGGTCTAGGTATACAAAGAAATCAATTTTGAAAAAAACGACGACACATGGACGATTTTTGGGTTAAGAGGATCCCCATCATTCAGAAACGAAAAAGCAGGAAAAAATGCGGGGCATTTTTTTCACGGGTCATGATCATGCCCGCGCGAGTCGGATCAGGAAGTTTTTCGGAGAGCTCGCGGGTAGGGTCGGGTCGGGCCACGAGGTGTTTGAAGTCTCACGGGCCGGGTCGGATCGGGTCAGGAAGTATTCGGAGTCTCACGGTTCGGGTGGGGTCGGGTCGGGTCATCCTGACCCCGATCCGACCCGCGAGAACAGATCCGGCCCGTGAAAAGCCCTGAAAAAATGCTACTTCTATCGTAGCATGCCTAAACATCAGTTTTTTGGGGTGAGAAGGACAGAGCACCTTAACGCCTTCACGACTGAAAACCCGTTTTTGGGAAACTTACTTGAATTTGGGACGGGGAGGGGTTTCGGGGCTCAAAAAAAAAAAGCGGCGCAATCTCTGCCATAGCGTTCGTCAAAATTTCAAGGAATAAGCGAGGCAGCGGGGCGACTCAATACCCTGCTGCTGGAAAATGAGTGATTAGCTCCTTCCTCATCGCGCATTTCCGAGAGAGGGGTTGCGGGGGCCTGCGGGGGGACACAGATGGCGGCGCTTGACACAAGTTTTCGAGCATAATAATCTCATCAAAAGGTGTGGTTCCGAAACCTCATTTCCACAGTTTAGATTCGTCTACACAGTAATTTGGATGAAGATGTCGCTGTAAGGAAAATTAAAAATACCCCATTCATTTACGGCTGAAAAAGCGCATCCCACACTAATTCCTGGCAATTTCCCCCGAAAAACGTTAAGGATGCAGCTCTACGGGTTACGCTTGCCTGGGCCCGCTCCGCATTGTCCGTGGAAAGACCCTTGGCAATGGCGAAGTCGCGTCGGCTCTTCTTCAGCAGCTCAGCGGCCACTGCAACCGAAACGGGTTTCGTGGGGCAGGGGTCGCGATTAGCTTCATTTTTCGGCCTCGAAGATATTGCTTTTCAGAACGGAGGCAGGCCGTAGTTAGCTCGCAACTTCAATAGTCAGCCTCGACACGAACATATTCCAGGCGCGTCGGGGCTCCGAGCGCCTCAGCGGCCGGCCCCAAGCATCTCAGAGGCTGCTTTCGAAACGGAGCAGGGAGCGTGGGTCGCTCGAAGCGTAATTGGTCAGCCCAAAATATGTCGCTTTTTGAACTTGACGGGGGAGTGTGAGCGGCTCGTAATATCATTAGTCCGCCTCGAAGATGCTGCTCTCGAAATGAAGCGGGGAGGCGTGGTTAGCTCGTCAACTCGTTAGCCAGCCTCGGAAACACGGCTGGGGGCGGCGGTGAGCGTGCCATTGAAAAAGCTCAATGGGTACTAAAAAACAACACCTACAATATGGCAAGGTCCTAAAACCCAGACGACATTAAGCGATTTAGGCAACGACCCGTGGTGCGAGACACACACATACACTGCTGTACTGCTGAAGTGGAAGGCATGCAGCCTCCTGCAATTACGAGGCACGCTTGCCTCATCTGCAGAGCGGATAATGCTGTCATTGCAATCTTGAACCGATGGAGTTTTAAAGGGCACTTCAAAAGCTCTTCGTGCCACGGAAGCGCGCTCGGCGTACTAAGCGGAGGAGTAGGCGAACTCGAACAAAACTTGCGAGGCGTTTCCGGACCGCTCAACGGCGAATAAGTGAAAACAAGTGTGTGGGGGGGGGCAAGCGGAGGTCGTTCGCCCAGAGTCGCGCGAGCAGTGCAGATCAACTAAATATCGTAGGTCAACTTTGCCTGTAGCCGTGGCGCTTAACCCATTTTCCAACGCTTGAAATGATCGCATTCAAATTCCAAGTGTTTTGTCCGCACGTCGGGACTAAGCTGCTAAAAGGGCTAACGGGTAACCTTCTGGATACGAGACGACGACGACGAGGCATGCTCTGCGGCAGCGGAGGGCACAAACAAAAGAATGAAACGACCCTCATTTCAGGAGGCTCAACATACCGCCCAATATCCTCTTTGCAATTTGACAAAAAAAAATGAAAGCGTCACTTGATAAGCACCCCTATGGCCTATTAAGGGCGGAAAATACTGCAAAAAAATAGGGACCACATATGGTTGCCGTAGGAAATAAGGAGAATATATAGGTTTTTATGTGTATCGAGCATAGACCAATAGCTAAACATATGTCAGGAAAGGGCGCAGTAGATAATTGGAGAATATGTGGTGAAAGGAAATGGGGAAGTGGTTGGCAGAAGATACCACTGGTTTATGGAGGGATTATTCGACTTTGTAGATACTACTACTCTATGGAAAGGTATTCGATGTACATCGGAACGGCATCTACGCTATACTATCGGGGGGCAAAAATAACAAGAATTGATTAAAAATTCGCAGAACCTTCTATGTATGTAGTATGTATTGTCGCATCCATGACCAGCGCACCAATAATATTTCCAATTTGTTGCTGCGCACGTTGCGTGCATCAAAGACGGGAACTGTGTTTTTTTTCAAGAATTCTGAAATCTCTTTAGGACTTAGCGATCTGTTTCCATCGTCTTAACATAGAAATTAAGAAATGTCCTGGACTTAGTATGCAGTAATTAACTTTCACCTCCCTCCCCCTTGTATATGCTGCAAAACAGTGTCTGCCTAGTTGGTGAAAACCCGACGTGCTCCGTCCCGCCATAGTAGGGATGCGAGGGTCTATGGTCATACGACTACGGCCAAGCACAAACAGAGTACCCCCCCCCTGTATATTGACATATAAAATAATCCCTTCTACAGCCGTCTACATCCAGCTCTTTTTTTTTATGGGGGGAGGTTTTTTATTATAGAGGACAATAGAAAAAGTGCCCGAGGAAAAAAAACGTGAAAAGTTACTAATTCTACAAGCTTCCCCCTTTCATTCAGATCGTCCTGTTGTTCGCCACCGCAACGTGATCCTAGAGTCGTCCAAATCATGCATGGTTTGCTTGAAAGTAAAGTGTGGAACGTGACAAGTACGTAGGGCAAGAACAAATTGAAGAACAAAGAAAAAATGATTTAGCCGCCGCACAAAAAAAACCCGGCCAAGAAACACCGACTACTCATAGCTACAACGAATTTTTAGCTTAGTCTACATGTGCGGCCTCGGCCACTCCTGAACCCTTGCGGGATTCCTTAACTTTTCCTAGTCTAAATCAAAGGGTTTCGTCTCCATGTCGGGAGTGCGGTGTTAGAAGGGTCCATTATGTACAGCGATAGAAGAAAGCACAAGCAGCGCCTTTTTCTTGTCGCTGTGCGAGCGCTCAACGCACGACAGAGGGCGGGCTGTGCGCGTGTCTCATGAGCATATTGCATTATTGGAGCTCGGGCGAGTTTTCTTCGTGTGAAGGATGCTGCAATCGCCAGTTTTTCATGTCAATTTTTCCCTGTACTATAATCAAGTAATAATCCCTACCCAAAAGGTTAATTGAGGCATGGTAGTTGGTATCGCTCAGTTTGAGGATCCCGTTAGTTGCCAAGAACATTACTTCTCGCAAAAGGAATGCTACCCGTGTTGTAGCACGCACGCGGGACAAGAAGGAAAACGGTCACCGCAGCTTGGTTATCGGCAGCACTACCACCACTGCAGATCAAGGAACTGCAACGTCTTTCTGTTGTGGAGATGGGGGTGTGACATCTGCGTTTCGCAAGCATCCGCCTTGCTGTACGATGCAATGAGATAAGTGCCAAAAACGAAAGTAACTAAAAATTAAAAAATTAAAAGATAACAGAGAGTCACATGCAACTGTCCTTAAAACATGCCTCGACTGGATTTTGAGAAAAACTACGACGAGCATTTTTTCTTTTTTTTTTACGCTTGCCTCGCTCCTCCCTGAGCAAAACGTGCTCCTCCGTGCAGTAGCCGCACACCCAGATCCTAGGGGCGTCCGCCTCTTCGCTGGCTCCAGTTTTGTCCCCGTCCGCCGCACCACGGTTTCCGTCGGTGTTCCGCGCTAAGCTGTCCGTGAGTTCGCGCTCGTCAATGTCGCCGCGACCTCCCTGCCTCGGTGTCAGCGTTGGAGAAGGCGTAGACCCCGTTTAGCACTGCAGCCCCGACGTGGTGAAAAATCACTTGGAGTTAGACTAAGAACATAAAATAGGAGATGGAGATGGGTTCAGCAAGACATCCGGCCGGTCAGACCTCGTTGGCTTTGCAACACGACAGGCCGTCCACCGGTTTCAATCACTAGAGGGCAACATTCGGTCCGAGAGCGAGCCCCGCCCCCCCCTTCCCCCTTGAGCTAAAGTCCTTCGCCATTGCTAATCTTCGTTTCTCTTGGGCACGAACTTACCTCCAGCAGCCCGCCCCCGCTGTCATCGCTCCTTCCGTCCACACCCGCCTCCCTTCCATCTGACCCGTCTTCTGCCTCGCCGTCGCCTCCACCGCTAAATTTAACGCCTTCACCATCATTCCCTCCGCCAATATCCCTCCCCCCCCCGCCACCAATTGGGCTAGCACCGCCAGCATCAGTGACCCCGCCTGTTTCCCCCCCTCTACTGCTGTTATCAACGCTAACGGCGGGGGGGGGTAGAACCTCGGCTCCGCTAGTATCCCCGCTAGCGCCAGCAGCCGGGGTCAATTTTTTGGACCCGCTGGGATCGGGACCGATCACTTTATCGTTAACTCCGCCCGTGCACCCGTTTCCACCCTCAGCACCGCTAGCTGCGGAGGGGGGAAGGGCAAGATCAACCCTTCCGTCGACGCCAGCGTTACTCCTAGCATCGAGGGCTGAGGCCAAAACGTCGACCCCGCCCTCGGGGTCTGCAACGCACTCCGTTCCGCATTCGGTGCCGAGGCCGAACCCGCGCGCGGCCGCCCGCTTCGCGTGGCGGAGACATGTCTCGTGAACGATGACATTGCAAACGGTACACGGCACCAAAGCTTCTCCGGCGGGTACCGCGCGCAGACAAAAATCGCACAGGAACATCCTCTCCCACGCATTCGTCTGGTTTTCGTATTATTGTGGTTTTTTTTCCGGAATCAGCAAACAGCGCCGGCAATCAGCCGCGATTGTGAGCGTGAAACCGTCAATTTTCAGCGATGGTGACCAGTTACCGGTAGGTTTCGGGGGAGGCATTATGATTGGGGAGGGGGGTCAGGGGGGAGACGCGACGTGGTTCCAGCGTAAGAAGCTTATCGAGTTTCGCATCGTACATGTCCAATTTGGTGAGTGGCCAGCGACCAGAAAAAGTGCGCATAATATCGTCGATTTTTTAAAGAACGGTGGTCGATGCCGGTACCACATAGGGATGGAGTAGAACGGGGAAAGGGGGAAAGGGGGGGGGGGCTAGGGACAGGAACGGGAGAGTCGGGGTGGTCACGAGGTTAGCGAATCGTGTGTAGACAAACGTCTTGCAGCAAAGGAGAATGCGATCCCACACGCTCGGCTTGCTTTCGGTTTGTTTGGTTTTCTAATCGACATCGATCAGCACTATGTACGCATGAGACATTCGTCAAAAAAATTGCCAAATACAGCATTCGATGGCCGGCATGTTTCAGAGAGACTGTTTAACACGAGATGGGGGATGGGGGCGGGAGACGACCGGGTGGTTACGAAATGCGACGGTTAGTGAATGGCGTGTGTTTGCAAAACGTCACACGGGAGCATTCGCTCCAACACGTTCTTGGCTTGTTTTTCGTTTCGTTTTAAATCGCCAGCGGCCAGAAAAAGCGCGCGTGAAACAGTTACGTTGCGACCTCCGCACCCGATGCCCGGTAGGTTTACGAACGGGGGCGGGGGGGAGACGCGGGGACCGCGGCTGCGGCAGCGGGGGATCGATGGTCTCTCGCGTGCGTGTACACGCCGTTATCACTCACAAGTCCCATGCTTTTCATTCTTTGTGTCTATTTGCGTTTACGCGATTGGCACAGTCTTTTGATTATTCTTTTCGCTCGCTTTCTTGAGCTCAATTGCTGGACCATTGGCGCTGGTGCTAAGTCCGGCAGTGAAACTTTGGAAGATTTCCTCCCCCGCCGTAGCTACCGTTCGGATGCTTTCCAAAATACGAAGGATGGTGTCGAATTTTCCAACCATACCGTTTTAGTTTTGCGGAGTGGTCCGGTCGGCCAAGGGCATTACTCGGGAGCCGCGAGAAGCTCGGGGGAAAACACATAGGCTCAGCACCTACCAGGAAAAGCCGCGATGATGCACCCGAAACACACACCAGTCCCACGGTAAAACATAGGTTCGATAAGAGCAACACTTTGAAAAAATTGCGCGAACCTGCGCTAGGTTGTTTTGGGAGGGGATGACAAACAAACATCCTCGAGTCATCCAAGCGATGTTTCAGTCCTTTGATCTACAGCGAGGTGACGGCGGTTATACACGATCCTTAGGCTTTACGATAGCAGCACGGCGTGGCCTCATTTCCGAGTCGAGATTTCTTTGTTTGGTTTCCCAGTTCGAGCTTCTATCGCCTGCCTTGAATACGTCAAAAAGTGAACGAATGAGACGAATCAGTTTTCACAGACCAAACCCACGGTGGGGGCGGGGGGGTCACTTTTGGGATTTTGTTTTCTTTTTGGTAATGGCTCGGGATGGTCACTCGCGCGAGTGACCTCCCTGTTTCCTTCTTAGCGGGTTTTAGCTTTCGTGCCGTTTTACTATCGCGATAATACAGGAAATGACTAGGTGCGCTTGCGCTGAAGCATACTGCCAAAAGTGATCTTATTAGTGAGATACCGAGTCACTCGTGCTCGAGTGGCTCAAACCCAGCAATGAAAAAACGCCCCCCTCCCCCCCTTCCCCCCCCCCGAACCTCAGCCCTGGTCATGAACCAATGAAAGTTCACCCCCCCCTCCCCCCTCTCCCTCGACCTGCAAAAACATGTTAACGTGTTGAAATATTGCAACCAAAAACGAGATAGTTTCACCCCCGTCCTTGGTAAGAAAGAATGAATACTGAATACAGGGGTGCAGGGGAAGTTTCTGAGCTCAGGACCCGAAAGTAGGATATGCCGAACCCTATGCGCGATAAAGGTGAAGGAAGGTGCCGGTGGGTGTGAGGGGGGGGAGGGGGGGGGGTACTCATTTCTTGCTAGCCTTAGTCATTTGACCGTTGACCACGCATCCGGAGCACCGTTCCTACTCCTAATAGAGACACTTCCAACATGTGGGCGCTCATTACGCTTCTTCCATGTATTTCATAGAAACTTTTTGCTTATCCTATCCCCGTCCTGTGTCGCCGTCTGCAGCCACCGGTGGGTGTGAGGGGGGGGGGAGAAGGGAAGACACCTGTGATCACGGCTTGTCCCGAAGGTCCCTGAGACGCGTGCTACGATGGAGGGCACCACGTTTTTTCTGAGGCGCCGGAATTTGGGAGCTTAAAGAGTTCTTCCAAAAACCGATTTGGAGTAGAACAAAACTGCTTTGGCCTCGGATGAAAAATCGCATACGGCCTAGGCATGCAACAAGAAATCATGCGAAAAAAAATGCGTTTTTTCCGAAGATTTTGGGTTGAGGAGCCCCGTCATTCAGACAAAAATAGCCAAAAAAAGGTATACCTCTATCGTAGCACGCGTCCTCAAATGGTTGAAACGTCCCAGCTGTAGGGTAAGAGTGACGGTTAAAAAACAAAAACAAAAACAAAAAGAGTGGGGTATTTCGATAGGTGTCTCTGACAACTAAAAGCTCGAAATTCTCGTCAGACTCGAAGATGTTGGAAGCCTGCTCGGTTGGGGAGCTCTGCCAGTGATATTTTGTTTTCACACGCCGGACAGAGTACACCGATCGATCCCGAACTGGTTATCTAGATCCTTCAGGGGAAAACTGAAGTGGCCCGTAATAGCTCATGTTGTTGCCGGTGGAAAGCCGTATTCACGATCTCTTTTTTTTTTTTGGTGCAAACGTTTCCAGAGTTGAATCTGTGGTCTTCATGTTGTGCAGATCCTGCTCAACGTACGGATCATACCGGAGTCATTCTACGGTGGCCTCCCCAACTTTTTCTTTGACGGAATCGCCGGTTTTGAAACTTGCTCCCCGGCCGCACCTTCCCCTGAAACACGGTGCCCCTCGGCCACCCCAACGTCATCGTTCGATAGTTTTTTGCAAACAACAAAATGTACTTCGAAGTATGTGAAAATATTGTTGTCATATACCCGGTAGGCATCCTTTTCCCTTTGTCGAGCATTTCATGAAACGTTCGTTTAAGAAAAAAATGCTGGTTTTTGAGTGTGGGAGGCTTATCGTAGAATCCGCCACCGGCAGATATAGGATATATCTACCCAAGATGTTCCAGATCGCGATCGTGATCTATTTGAGGCGGGAAAATATTTTGGAATCGAAAAGCGCAACTTCTACCGTTGCACACATCAGAGAACGCCGAAACCGGGGGAAACCCCCAGTTTTCACTGCCGGGTTTCCACCAGTCGCGCGAATGACTCTGTACCTCACTTGGACCAAACACACGATCGGCGTTTTTTTTTTTTTGGTTGCGCGGCGTAGCTAACCAACCACCCCTTTTTCGTATCAACATCGAGAATGTTAAACAGCAGAGGGAAAGAAAGCCGGTGACCGCGAAAAACAGGGGGGCCACTCGAAAAAAAAGTGGTCAAAAGGGGGTAAAACAGTATAACACCCCTACCGTACGTAGCAATGGTCCTTTAAAGCATTAGAACACACCCCACCTGTGAGATCGAAGATTTCGCGTCCGAACCCGTCTTTGCGAGCTGTGTAAGTGTACTCCGAACGCGCGTGTTACTGGGTGTGTGCTTCCTCAACAAGGGTATAGGTCGGCGACTCCCCTAAGAACTAGCTTTGTGACAGGATCAACCGGGTGGTGTTGATCAATCTGTGCACAGAAGCTGTACAACCCGTGTTCGAGGAGGACAAAACCTGACGGCCGTGCAATGCAATCACGTTATTGTGTATATCCTGTGAGACGGGATGCATAGCATACCTTCCACCGCCCGAGCGGCTGGATTCGGTCCTCCTTTGGCTTAGAAGGGTGGTTCAGGCGTACCAGCATTCGGACCTTGCTGAGATACGCCGTGCTGGGCGCTGATGGCTCGGGTTGAATTTCCACCTGCGACACGGAAAACAAAAGAATAAGTTGGCGTTCCCCCCCCCCGCCGGAATTACTGCTGTAGTGCTACAAAAAACACACCGTGGTTCTGTTCAGGGCGTCTAGGGAAGGGGAAAGGGGACGGGGCGCGGGTCAGATGCTGTGTCAAACAAAAAAAACTTGTTGGTGTTCTGTTTTGGGCTTGGAAAAGTTTGCTGTGCCGGTCAGATGCTTGGTGTTCTGTTTTGGGCTTGGAAAAGTTTGCTGTGCCGGTCAGATGCGACGTCAAACGAGTACAAAACAAAAGCTGGTGATTTGTGTAGGCTGGAGAAGGCTTTGCGGGTCAGGCGCTAGCTGTGTCTGCCTACGCGTACCGGTCCCGAATCGTCGTGGTGGTTTGGCTGGGTCGGAGCGATCGATAACGGTTCTCATTGTGTGGTGTTTCCGAACCCGGGCAAAATCAAAGTAGGCATGACGTTGTCGGACCAACTATCTGAACAAAACATCTCCCCCCCCTCTTCTTTACGCGTATTACGGGTAAGTATATTGTCTACCGTCGGGTAATGTGCGGCATGCATCTCTCGCGTTGATCGCGAACGATCATCCACCCAAATAAGGAGAAGAAAACAAATAGAAACGCAAATTTACGGGCAACGAGGAATGTGAGGGTCTATGGTCTGACAGGTTATAACCGCGCGTGGCAACGACTACAACCCCCCGCGGAAGTACTACTAGCACTGGCGAAGACGCACGCTACGATAGGGGTATACCTGTTTTTGGCGAAAATGGTTATTGGATGACGGGGCTCCTTTGCCCGAAATCGTCGGAAAAAATAAATAATAGGCCATTTTTATTTTTGCAGGATTCTCGTTGTGTACCTAGGCCATTGAAGTGTTCATCCGGTAGCAACTTTTGCTTTCTCCAAATCGGTTTTTTGGGAGAGCTCTTGAGCTCCCAAATTGAGGGGTAGTATTAACAAAAAAAGTTTTGCGCCTCTACCGTAGCCCGCGTCGGCGGCAAAGGCAAAGGCAACGGTAAGGGGGGGGTAATGTTTGGGGGCCTCTTTTTTCCAGCCGGCGCTTATGTATGTGTCACTCGCGCGAGTGACCCCTCTATTCCTTTTGCCGTCCTAAGCTGTCTTGTTTTGTCTTTTGTCGACGTGACACCGCAATCGCGAGCGTGGTTGGCACGGCGATTGCTAGGGAGCGTGGTTAGCGATCGCCGTGCTAACCAATTCGCCCGAAGGACCTTCGTGCAGTGAGGTACGGAGTCACTCGGGGCGAAAAAATGACTCGCCCCTGGCTGATTTTACGATAGCCCCTTCCAAAACCAGCAAATATCTTTAATGAACATTTCATGGTTGCTCGATACGAGGAAGGATACTATGAAATATATTTTTCACACATATCCTTGTTTGCATAGGACTGTCGAAGTATGACGTCGGGGTGGCAAAGGGGGCACCATATTTCAGGAGATACGGCCGAGGGCTGGTTTCCAAACCGGCGATTACGTTGAAGAATAGTTGGGGGGGGGGCTACCGTACACCGACTCCTCTCAGCAGTGAAAAAGAGGCCTTCCCCTACCGCAAGCATGGTCTATTTTTCACTGCTACGCAATCACGATCACTCGAAATCGCAATCACTCGCAATCGCAATCACCCACACCGCGTCTCAATCCACTCACAGAAGACTTTCGGCGCCCCATGTACATGGCCGACCAAGGTCCGTGGCCGACCCTGTTTTTGCTCTTGTGCTTCCTCGCGCGGAGAGTCTCCATAAACTCTACGCCCAAAGTCGACGACAAGGTGAGTGAGGTTGGTTAGTCATAGGGTGGGGTGTGGTGGCAGCACCTACCGTACGGGGTCAAGAAATTCATTCTAGCCAATACCGGGTATGTGTATTCCTGGCATGTGTACAAAACGCAGAGACAATACATGTGTATTGGTAGTATTACAGAAGTAATGCATACGTATCGGTGGTATTACCAGTATTCTGCGATACTTTTGCTTGTTGAGAGATGTGCAGCGCTCATGAGCTTCAACATCAGTCGATCATAACAAAATTCCGTTCCCAAAACAGAAATAAATACCAGGGCTTATCGCGGCGGTCATGATCCGACCCGCGGATTGGGTCAGCAACATAAAAAAATATCGCGGGTCGAGCCCGGTCGGATCAGGAGAGGTGCTCGAAATTTTACCGACCGGATCAGGAATCTTTTTTTTTACTCACGGTTCGAGTCGGATCGGGCCGGCCCGAAACAGACACGACCCACGAGAATCGACCCGTGAAGGGCCTTGATAAAAACAAATGGAATACCAGGTATAGATGATGAACTCGTAACGCCATTAAGTCATGACCTAACACGCATTTCCCAAAACAAAAATAAAGCCAATGGAATATCAGGTATTATTGAAGCAATCTTGGAGCAGAACCCCGGGGACGGAAGAAGGCCGTGCCCGGGGTGGGAGAAAAGCCTGATAGCTGTACAGAAAAAGCAAGACGATCCCACTTGCATCGTCGGCTCCCGTGCAGCAGCTAGAGAGAGTAGGAAGCGGTTAGGGAAAACAGAACATCCCGCCCGCCCATCATGGTGCACCAGACACGCCGACAACGACATCAGTTTTGTTTTGTAGTGTTTGTTTTACCGGGGTAGCTACTCTCTGCGACGAGGTGCCGCGTTGATTACCATCGAATCAATGCGGGGGTAGTAGCCCTGGGTGAGAGCCTCCGGTTGATCGCACCAGACAGGTCTCATCCCACACCATACACGAGCTAAAGCATCGGCGAAATGTTACAGCAGAAATATTAAAAAGGCTCACTTACCTCTTACGGGAGAGTGGTGGAAAAAATTAATAAACTTCCTGCTGGCTTATTTTTCAAGACATAAAAATAAAGCTGTTTTTGATGTTAGAGGGGGGACGATAAAAGGCGAACGATAACCCCAAACCCTACAGGCTATCGTACCGCACACACTTTTTGAGGGAACGAAAACGGGAGCCATCGCAGGGTAACGGTGCAGCAGGTTCTTCTAAGAAAGTTTTTTAAGAAGATGTTGTAAACCCACAAGAAGTCCCTCCTACAGACAGGCTATCGTACCGCACACACTTTTTGAGGGAACGAAAACGGGAGCCATCGCAGGGTAACGGTGCAGCAGGTTCTTCTAAGAAAGTTTTTTTAAGAAGATGTTGTAAACCCACAAGAACTCCCTCCCACGCCTTGGGCCGTAGCATACATGCGCATTGTTTTGACCTCCTAACACGAGGAGCAGCTCGATATCTCACCCCGAACCCGAAGCACGGACTCAATACATCAGGCTGAGGAGCTCAACCGGCCCGGTATACCTTTTTTTGGCGCGAAAAAGTCCAACCACTTACCGCGGGATCCTACCTGGGATCAGTCTTGCATGCGGTGGTCAAGGTTAAAGACGCACGAGGAGAGCGCGGAGGGAGAGAGAGACGTGCCACACACGCCAATACGCAGGTTTATCCTGCCAGGTACCGGTTTTGCTAGGTAAGAAGACTTGAGCGCGCAACGGCAGGGGAAGCAACCCCATCTTCATTTCTGGGTTTAAGCCGCAAGCATGAACGGCCCGGCGCCCCACTTAATGCTATAATTTTTCCGGGATTTCATACGCCTCATGATCCGAGATCAGAATGTTTTTAAAAGATCTGTCCGGTCCGGTCCGGTTCGGTCGGGTCGGGTCGGGTCGGGTCGGGTCGGGTCGGGTCGGGTCGGGTCGGGTCGGGTCGGGTCGGGTCGGGTCGGGTCGGGTCGGGTCGGGTCGGGTCGGGTCGGGTCGGGTCGGGTCGGGTCGGGTCGGGTCGGGTCGGGTCGGGTCGGGTCGGGTAAGGAAGTGTTTGAAAGCTCAAGGGCCTGATCGGATCTGGTCACGAGGTATCTAAACCTCTCGCGGATCGGGGTGGGGTTACCCTAACCCGACTCGACCCGACTCGACCCGACTTGACTCGCGAGACTGACACGACCCGTGAATCTAAATGTTTGTTTTTATATCCCGGGTGGTTTGCCTTGTCTCTTAACCATACTATTCTCTTAACCTGGCCTCTCTTAAGCCGGGGCACCCACTGATTTTTCTTTGTTGCTCTCACCGGAAGAATCCGGTGGGAGGCGACGCGCGACCGTCCAGGCGATATCCTTGCGACCGGTCTGACCGGAGGGGGACAGCTCAGCGAGGGTGCTGTGGCGCCTTCTTGTGATGCCCAACGGCTCGATTTTCCTGGCCGAATCCGAGCAGGGGGGCAGACACAAGGTTATTAGCGCTAGGGCTGTGTGACGCGTGTTTCGATAGAGGAAGCGCTTTTCGGGGCTAGTTGTTGTGGAGTGCTCTCCGTAGATGGATAGTCTATGCCTTCGAAGTGAAACCATGTCATGGTCCGAGTGAAACCAGGTGATAGTACATGTCTCAGTCACATCGCGGCCGTCATGGATGGGCGAGACTGTAAGTGACGGTGATAGCCACGATGGTGGTCTCAATAACGTTTTCTGAACGACGACGGGGCTTGTTTACCCCAAAGATGGCCGGGGGACCACGTCATTCTTGTTTCGCACGCGCACTACGATAGAGGTGCACCACTTTTTTTCTTAATACTACCCCTCAATTTGGGAGCTAAAGACATGATCCTCCCGAAAAAAGCTGATTATTGGAGAAACCTCAAACTGCTACAAGTAGTACGGGACGAAAAAAAAAATCCCATGGGTTAGGTACACAACGACGGATCACGCAAAAAAAAGAAATGGCTTACTGTTTTTTTTTTCCGACGATTTTGGGTTAAGAAGACCCGCCATTCAGAAACTACTTCAGGCCAAAAAAAGTGTTACCTATATCGTAGCAAGTATGTTATAATGGACACTGTTTTTACACTTGCTTGGCCATGGGCTTGGTCATGCTTCTCGGGTTCCATTTATTCGTTTATAATCCCCCAAAAAAGTTTTTTTAAGGGTTAAGATAGAAACTTCCTCGTGCTGGGAGCCTCAGAAGAAGAAAAAAACGGTTGCTCTTTTCCTACCCCGATATCATTATTTGTCGTGTGCTCGCTTTTTGGCGCTAAAAGATCACCGACTCCTCCTGTAAGATGGCCGACTAAGGCCGCGGTACGGAGGGGAGCACCATGCCAGACTCCGCCTGAACACAGGGTGCGGTAGAAGACATTCACCCACTTTTTCTGAGGCTATTCACTATCTATGGGAATTATATGCCATTCTTAACCCCCTCAAAAAAAGATTTCGGGAAAAATAAAAAGCGCAACCGACGCGTGCTACGACAGAGGTGCGGTGTTTCTTTTTTCTGACGTCCCTCGATTCGGGAGCTTAAGACCTCTTCGGAAACCTGACTTGGAGACAAAATATAACAGTGCTCCCAGATGAAAAATCCCATGGACCTAAGTACGTACGTACACGGCGAGAATCATGCAAAATTAGAAAATGGCCGATTTTCGACGATTTTGGGTTAAGGAGTGTCTTAAGTCACTCAGAAAACATTTCAGACGAAAAGTGCTGCCTCTATTGTGGCACGCGTCTCGTGTCCTAAGGTACAATCAGAAAAAAAAAAGACGACATTCCAGCGATATTGGGTTAAGAAGAGGACTCGCCCCGAAATAAATCCGGATAATCTTTAGGCGAAAAAGTATTTTACCTGTCTCCTACCGCAGCACACGACCCTGGCTCTTTTTCAAGAAGGTTGGTGCTGAGCAGAAATACTCCAGTCGAGGTTCCACCGCAGGCGGGAAGGAAAAGGGTCCCATCCCCAGTTCGGGAATCCCTCCATATCTCTCTACAACTCCGACCGATCGGGGGGACGAAGACGGCGATCCATCGTTTTCGCTGACGCGTGCTATATAGTCTATACGATACAGCAGTAGAGGCAGAAGTAGCGCTTTTCGGCCGCCTTTGTTTTTCTTCTTCCGAATCACGGGGGGTCCCTTCACCGAAAGTCGTCCGACCAAACTACTATTCTTGTTGTCGTTCGTGCTGTGCAATACTGGTAATATTTTTTGTATTTAAACCTAGGCTGCGGGTTTTAGTCGTCGGGTTTGCACTCTCAGTTTGCTCATGTGGGGAGCCCCAGGTGAACGAAACGGGTAGTAACCTTTATGCAGCGCCGTGTACCAAAAATATTACCCAGGCACATGCAGTCCCCCGGTACATGATGCGTTGAGACGGTCCACACATTAAGGTCCGGTTTCCCATAAATCGCGCGGCGAGGGTCCTAACCTTGGCCTGCGCCGCGAAGGGTTGGGGTTAGCGACCGGTAAGGCGACTTCGGCAGGTATATCTTACCTTCTGGAGCCCCAAAACCCCTTCCTGTACCAATTCCAAGTATGCTGTCCCCCAAAACAGGTTTCCAGCGGTAAAGGCGTTAAGTGGACCTCGATCCACTTTTTTGGGGGAAAATGACTTGGAATTAGTATGGGAAAAACTTACCAGGTAAGGTTCTAAAATGCATACAAGGTATCATGAGCTCCATGTGATACCAGGTACCGCGTTATAAAGAGAACTCGCCCCAGTTTTCTATTTATTTTACTCTGGGATGAGGACGATAGATACCACACGTATTCATACGTCATAGTACGCAGTACAGTGCTGTACTGTACTGCTGTACCTGACACCAGATGCTTACCTACTGCAACAGATATTGGTAGTAGTCTAGACCTTAGTACTGCAGTTTGTACTAACCGGTAGAATTTAGTGCTAGACATGATGAGTACATTGACCGTGATATCATGTATGTCATGGTGTCACATGTATGCACGTACGTGTTTGTTTCATGTGAGTGCGTTTATTCTTTCCGTTGACCTCCGGCACATCCAGTGTCCGCGCTGATTCTCCAACAGTTCACGCCTCGTACAAGCCCGCTCATGCCGCGCATTTTCATAGACGGTGGAGAGACAGGCAGTAGATGATACTGAGAACATAGTCTATTTACGGGGGACCATAGTAAATACGACCAAATATTGTTAGTCAAAATAGGAAAATATATCGTTTTTTGTCTTTACCGTAGGTCCTATTTACTATGGTCCCCCGTAAATAGTCTAATAGTAACAAGCAACGCTGGTAACACAACTCTGCAGCAACTAGACTAACAGCAATTCCTACGGTGTACAGCAATAGCACGAGACCTACCTCCTCATGGGAGTAGTCGCCGGCCGCGCGCTCCGGGAACGTTTGGAAGAAAGCGACACGGCGGCAGAAGAAGTCGCCACAGCCTCCACCGTTGTCGACGTGTCATCGCTATCCGAATCATCCCCCTCCACCTCATAGTACTCCTTCGCGAGGGCGGGGCCGGCCGTAGTCGTTGTTGTCAGCAACCGATCGATAGCGAACTGCTGCCTCTTCTTGGTGTTCGACGGAGCCGCGCGCAGTGCTGTTGTGTTGGGCTGCCCCCACTTCGAGGCGCCGCCGACACCGCCGCCGTTGCCTGGCGAAGCGCTCGCAGCGCAGGCCCCCGCTCTCCACGGCATGCTTTCCAGCTGATAGGTTTGCCCTCGAGGACTTGCGGCTCCGTGCGCTCTCTCAGCCGATTGAAGGTGTAGGTAGTAACCACACAGCACACTGCCGCCGCAGTCCAATGTACTACCGCTGCACGAACTACAAGTGGTCGCTGCTTTATGGCATCAAGAGAAGGGGCCCAAAATCTCACGAAGACAGCGAGACCGAGGTGTTCAGTCCATGTTGACGGTTAGCAGAGGCTTGGTTGTGGTTGGTGCTGTGTATGATAGCCGGGCAGCAAAGCCGGGAAGCCCCGTTGCGGCCATGGACCGTGCTGCTCTTTTCGGCGAGCTCTCTACTACGTACCGCAAAAGTTTGGCTGCTTGCAGAAATCGTGCTAAACCTCTTGAACCTCTTGCAGCTAGCAGGAACACAGCCATTCAGGAGCCAGAGTAACAATGCATGAACATAACACGCATGAACACAGCAGCAGTAAATAGCTATATTAATAGTACGAACCAGGTGGTAGTGGTTCTTCTATAACGCCGGTATGTGCCAGCCGGAAATACCGGCATTGTAGCGGAAACCAGCACTACATTGCCGCTACTGCTGCTACGGATTCCCAACGGTGCAAGGCGATTTAGGAGGCACTATAGAGGGACCACTACTGCTGCACGTGAATGTACGGAAGGGAGGGAAAGCCCTTGGTGGATGTCGTGTGTTCCCGTTGGATTTTTCGAGTTTATTTGCAAACCGTCAGTTGACCAGAAAACAATTCCTACAGTCCCGCCAAAGATATTGGGATAATGGATACCGGTATCCGCGCATTTGGCTGTTTAGGATATTGGATACCAGGATACCAGCCGAGCACCGGGCATCTTGGGATATTTGGCACACGCATTCTCGTACGAAATATAGTACCGCTGGGAAAATGGTACGTGCAATTGTTGTAGTACTTCACATTACTGCTGTTTTGTACGCGCCCTGACGTACCAGGTATACTCTTGTTTTGTAAGAGTTTTTGGACGAGGCCGCTCCTGCCTCGAGGCAGGGGAATCTCTCCCGAGATATACCTCCGCGCTGAGCACTCCACGGCGCGGCGGCAATCCCTGATGGATGAAGTACCATCACAGTACACAGAACCTAGCGGGAGTCTCGGATCCATTTATTTGGTTATAATTCAGCAGGTTAGAATTGGGGTTGCGATACTCAATAATAGGTTTGCGGTCGGCCGTCTTTTGATACTTCGTACAATATACCAGGTATTACCTGGTACCAGGAATATCTTGTGCAACAATAAGCGCATCATACTAGACACTTATAAAACTCAGAGGAGTGCGATATTTCGGATCTTCAACCCAAATTCTCCATCGCGATTTGCGATTTCGCAAACCACCCGATATAAAACTCAAAATCGCCTTTTCTTCCAAGAGTACGTGAGATATAAAACTCGGGTTATGTGCCAAGATACGAACAAATTCGGTGACAATCCCGTAGCCCTCGGTCAGCTCCTCACTCCTCACAACACACAGCACACCGCTGGTCGAAGGACGTGGCTGCTGCTGCTGCTGTAGCTGCTGCTCCCGGTAGCTCGGCCAGCATCAGCGCCTGCATCTATCATGAGTTTGGCTCTTGGCATGAACGATGCCGCAGCGCAGACACGGCTCGCGCTCGTGGTGAGACACATTGTCAAAGCTTGTGCCTACGCGACGCTGGCGGGCATCGGTATCTCGCTACTCCCACGACGTAAAATCTACAGCAGTAGTAGTGCTCGTTAGATCTCTCAGCTTCCGGCTGATGTTGCCGTGGGTAGAGCCCACACCAGAACCCATGGCATCAGCGACGGCATTGAAATGTTGCGGCTGCCATGTGTTGCCTCCTCCCCTCTGTGCGTCCTTCGCGCCAACCGCTACCCGCTTGTTGCCGGGTTGGGGGCATACCTCTACTCCGTCACAAATAATCCGTCCATGGGTAGAGCACTGGATGTTGTGGTGGTGCCTCTGAATCCGGGCATCTCGGGCATGCGCCCCTCCCCAGCCACGGGAGCACCAACCTGCTGTGTGTATTCAACCCCGTCCCCGCGGCCATCGCTGCTGTTGTTGTTCATGTTGTCGCGGTGACGATCGGATGGTATCGTGGAGAAGCAAGCCTCGTGTGGGTAGGTACGTGTTTTCCGGGGCGTGTCCAAGCCTGTCTGTCAGTAATTCTGGCTCTACTCAACAAAAAAGAACATTAAAAATCGCGATGGGGAAAAAAAGCCCTGTGCGATTTTTCGCACTTGGGTTGTGTTTTGCGGACCACAGGTCGCGAAAATATCGCAATTTCCGGCACGCGTATAAAACTCCAGGTGCGCATAATTTGGCTCTAAACACCCAAAATCGCGATTTTTTTGAGTTTTATAAGTGTCTACTGACCCCACACCCGCAAGTTTTTTCGCATGCGCGCAATTTCAGACTGATGCCATTGAGCAAAAAACGATCTACAGCAGTAGTACGTAATAGATCGGGCAGATCATAATGTGGACGAATGAGGGATATGTATCTGTCCAGCAGCATGGCACACCGAACCCGAAAACGTGAGGAGAGATGACTTGATCTGATCTATCTGATCTATCTGTCCGTGTGTCCGATGTGGGAAAACACGAAGAAAAAAGTGTGCCCGAAAAGGCTGCCCCTCATGAAATACTACAACTCCGTTCGGAAATATAAGAAACATTTTTACATTAAAATCGAAATAAAATGTTTCTTTTATTTCCGGACAGAGTGTGCTACATAGTGGGGTACCCGATTTAAGAGGAAATCCTGTCGGAATATGGTATTCCGAGAGGATTTCCACGCACGTGTTACGGTGCTACTTGTTGTACTCTTGCCCGGTATCTCAAGCGCAACCGCTCTCATCCCAGATTGCGTATTATTACACTGATACCCCCGAAACCAGCGATGTTTCTTGACGAACGCGTTTCATGACTGCTCCACACGACAAAATATGTTTCTACCGTACGTGTGAAGAAACCATCTTCACATATTTTCTTGTCTGTCTGCAAAGAAAGGGACTATCGAACGGTGACTTCGGGGTGGCAAAATGAGTACCTTATTTCAGGACATATGGCCGGGAGCTGGTGTCAAAACCAGCTATTTCGTTAAAGAATCATAGTCAGGGGGGGCTACTACTGTAGAACGACTCATTACGCCTTTCTTTGGTGAGACGTCGCAAGGTATGATGACCAGGACAGGGCCGATGAGACCGTTCTTTTCTTCAATTACTTTTTTCGGGGCCCATGTAGTCCATGTATGCACAGTGACAAACCACAGCAGCAGTACAATCGCGTTCTTACCGTGGCGCGAGCATGCACCGCACGGCGGTGCCAAGCTATACACGCGCGTGCCCTACAGACGGGGTAAGAAAACAATCAAGCGCAAGACATCCATCCGCCAAACGACACGCCGCTCCTCCATCAACCCGTTCTTGTTGGTAGACGTCGGGGACATGACGCCCTGCCCCCCTCTCCCCCGCCCCCCCCCCCCCCACACCCTCTCGCTGTACTACCGCGTCACTGTCGCGACCTTCAATCGTGCAAAACTTCAACGAATTTACCGCGTGTGCATGGGAAATGCCCGACCGAGAAAAAAAAAAAAACTCGGCCACCGGAAACAAACGTGTCCAAGAAATTCCGAATTCCATAGGGGGAGCACAAACCACGAGGAGAGAGAAATCAGTCTGGGACCAGAGCATGACTTAGTGTGGTAGATATTTTTGTCGACACAAATTTCTGACTGGCCGGGCTGACGCGTGCTACGACGATATGCAGGTATCATTTTTTTTTTTTCTGAAACTTTATCTGAATGACGGGGATCGTCGGAAATGTGTGTGTGTGTTTTTTTTGCACGATTTTCGTTGAATACGTAGGTCATGGGATTTTTTATTCGGTACCAGTACGTAGCAGTTTTGAAACTTTCTCCCAAAATCAGATTGTTTGAGAGGTCTCAAGCTCCCAAACAGAGGAACCTCGAAAAAAAAAAAAACAATGGTTGGTCACCTCTATCGTAGCACGCGCCGGTTTTCTCAACCGCCGCGAACATGTCAATATCCTTGGAGCATCATTTTTGTTTGTGCTCTGCAACGTGGAGCTATAAGGCACACTTTCTACGGCAGGCGTGCCAACCTTTTTTTTTTTTTTCGTGTGAAGATTCAAGACTCAATTCAGAAAGTCTAGTAATATACCTCACCCAAACTCCAGCCTTGAGCATTCACAGACTGAAACGCAAGGGCAACTCGACCAACAAAGCCGCGGCGCCCAAGATTGTTTCAGGGGGGGGGGGGGGAAGGAGCATGAGGAGTTCCGTCAACGCGCTTGGAAAAATTGACACCCGAAACACGATGTACGATGACGGTCTGTAATGATGGTGCTGACATACGACGATGACGATCGAGCACGGCTGCACATGGAAATATTATACTCCAGTACCTTGTAAGCTCCCCTTAGGGATGTGGCTGGCTTGAAATACCAGCTGGCAAAATCAGAATAATGACATTCCGACGACGATTTTTGGGTTATGGAGCCCCGAAACCCCTCGCTATACTATTTCCAAGTAATGTTGTTCCCAAAAAACGGGTTTCCAGTTGTAAAGGCGCTTTAAGGAGCCCCGTCATTCAGAAATTCGGGTTTTTTTGCCCAAAAAACTAAGCTACCGGCACTACCTCTTTCATAGAACGCGTCCGCGTCCTATTCGTGTTACACCCATGCCGTGGAGTTGTGTGCATCGGGTTGTCCCTTCCCCCCCCCCCCCCCCCCCCCCCCTTTCAGACTTCAGAGGGATACAATGATGGCGAAGAGTTGACGATTATGGCATCGGCCACCGCTGCTTTTGGCGATGATGATAAAAACTGGCGTCCGAACAAACAGCGCAGCCCGAAAAGATTCCTGCGGGGGACGGGTGCTTGCAAGCGTGATGATCCTACTCGTGCTTGCTGCGCGCGCTCACGCTACTCTACTGGTGCAGCAGACGCTCGAAATTATCGCAATAAAAAAAATCGTCGTGTGTGTGTGTGTGTGTGTGTTTTTTTTACTTTTCGATATACCAAAATCAAGATATTACGAGTGCTACGATAGAGATTGCTATTTTCTCGGAATAGTGGAGGTCCTTAACCCGAATTCGTGTTTTGCAAATATTTTTTTTTCATGTTGTACCTTGGCCATGGCGTTGTTTCATCGGTTTTCGCTTTGGTGGGGGGTCGTCCTACGGTACCCCCCCCCCCCCACTGTTCTTTTACGAAATCGCCGGTTTTGAAACCAGCGCCCGGCCGTGTCTCCTGAAACACGGTGCCCTTTGCCACCCCGACGCCATCGTTCGATAGTCTTTCGCAAACAATAAATTACATTGGAGATATACGTTTCAGAGCATCCTTCCTCGTGTCGAGCAGCCATGAAATGTCGAGTAAAGAAAAATCGCTGTTTTTTTGGGGGGGGTATCGTAGAATCAGTCTGGGGAGTAGAGCTCGTGGAGCGAGGGGACTCAGACATATAATGGTGCCCCTCTAACGTGCTATTACTAGTATGCGTCATGTGTTCAATCCTCGGAAGGATAATAAAGTGAGTTATTTAGGCGGGGTACAGGACCCCTCAATTCAGGAAAGACCCTTATAAACGTTAGATGCACCCCACCCCGTTTCGTTGCATGCGTTCTGGGGCGCGGCTGTTATGCTAAAGCATGTGCTTCATTGTCACAGTCCGGGCGGGCTACCGACAGAGCATGTTTGCAGGAAGTACAGGGTAAACACCCGTCGTTGTGCAACATAACGGAGGGGTTTCTATGTACGATGGGAAGGATAGGACAGAAACGAACATCGATCTCGTTCCTCTCCCGAAGTGTCTGAAGTCGGGCTTTAGTGCAAGGACGACTGAATCTCTCTTCCGCTCTCTCGGTTAAACTACACAGCCCGCGCACTGAAGCGAAACACGCATGTAGATCAACACACGCACCACCACCACCGCCACCAGTGCTTCCTTCCAAAGCAAGCCATCATGCTATTCTAGCTCAAAACATTCGGTCGAGCATGCGAACAACGCGATCCGTTTGGAACGCGATAACTTTGTTCACGGAGGCCGCCCGCTCTTCCACCGTCGTGCCGTATGTTCGGTTCATCTCCGGCTCCTCTTCCGTTTCATTCCCACCCTTCTTGTCCTCCCTAGGACCCCCACAGCCCGCGTCCTCACTGCCAGAGGCAGAATCAACAATATCACTGCAGTTTCTGCTGACATCCCAGCCCAGCCACGGAACCGCTGGATCCAATCTCCGGTGTCCTAGATGGGGCGAAATGCGTCCCTGTGCGTTTGGACGAGCTGCGCAGCCTCCTCCCCCCACCCCCCCTTCCCCTCTTCCTCCCCCTCCCCATCCCTCCTCCGCCCCCCCCCCCCCTTCCCCCCGCCCCTCCCCCTCTTCCTCCTTTAGCTCCACCACCACAACTTCTGCCGCCGTCTATGTGTTTTTCTTCGCGTTCTAGCTGAACCCGCGGTGAATAATCCAAACCACCTTCTGCACACGAATCCCGGGAGCCATCGGAGGCCGAGGATGACACCTTTCCGTGGCCGCGAAGGGCGGCTGGTGGCGGCGGCGTGGTCTCACAAGGAGAGCTTAGTCGGCGGCGGGTTGCCTGTGGGTGCCAAGAGCGTAGGCCGATGACGTGCTCGTGCACTGCAGTTGCGAAGTCCACGAACCCGTAATAGTCCAGTGCGTCACGATTTTCCTCCTGCGGCGTCACGCACGAGGCGGCGCGTGGGGGAAACATCGTAAGCTGTGTCTGACGCGTGCTGCCTTTAGGGGTGGTGAAGAGAAAAAGTTTCGGCAAAAAGAGAAAAACTTCGCAGGGGTCAAGACTATGTACGGTAGGAGAGTCACGTTTTTTTTTTCAGTGGCTCGACGTTATTCGCATGAGTAGCCCCATCCCCCCTGTTCGTTTACGCTCTTAAAGCTTTCGCGCTGTTTTGATGTTGCGATGTGAAGTCTGCAATGGATTTTGGTGAGCTACGCCGCGCCAAAAATCTAAAACGCTCAAGAGTGTTTCTTTTGCAGGGTCACTCGTGCGAGTGGCTCAAATACGGTAGTGAGACAAAATGGGTTACCCTACCTACCGCGCAAGGCCGAGCGTGAGAAACGAGACACACGCTGCGGGTACAGGTGCACCATTGCTTGCCTCTGAGACTTCTCCCCTCGCCCGAAACAACGTTTTTTTTTTTCGAGAAAAGTTGAAGACTGTATTCTCTGATGATCAATCCCCAACGCCGAGCTCGGAGGTATCCAACCAAAAAACAGGCCCCCCTCCCCCCCCCCCCTTCCAAACGAGAACGAAAGGCTCCGACAAAATTTGGATTAACTCATTTTACAACTGGAAACCCGTTTTTGGTGACAAGTTGCTTGGAATTGGTGTAGGGAGGGGTTTGGCGGGCTCTAGAGGGGGGTGAGGAGCCCGCCGCATCGCTCGGCAAACACTTCAGAAAAAAAAGAGGTGCAACCTTTATCGTATTACGTGGGAAAAAAAGTTTTAACTTCGGTTCGATGCGGGTCGACGAGGGATGAAAAGGAGGCTGAAGTATTTCTCGCAATGAAAAAGTGAGGGCACGCTCCGTCGTGGGGAGGTGGGGAGAAAAGTCTGATTTTTTGTGACTCTGTATCTGACTTACGTCAACGGGGAGGGAGAGTAAAGAGAAAATAAAACCTCGAATAGATTAGATGGGATGAGCAAAAACAACATCAACGTCCGACTTGAGGAAATATTGAACATGTCACCCACCACGCAATCCCGGATGGCCTCCGCTCCGTACATCCCCAGCGTCATCGGGTCTCGCCGGATCACTACGGCTCGCCGCGAACTCCTATCGCGGAACAGGCGATAGAGATCTCCCTCCCACTCCCATGCGAATATCTAGTGCCAAGATGGTGGCGGCGAGACCAAAAAAAAAGAATAAAAAACGAGGACATTAGTCTATTGGGTTCCTACAGTAGATGGAGGTCAAGAAATCAGTTTGCCAAGGTAAAGCCATTTCGCAGCAGGGGTCCCCCAATAAGGCGAGGTGCTGTGAAAAAAGAGCAATATGGTCGCCCCATTGGGGGAAGCCGCCTTATTCATTCCACATCATGCGTGCAATTCCTCCGTGGTGCCAAGCGATTTTAACCGCCTAATATCGGGATACCGCCTTATATAGGGATACCGCCTTATGGGGGGACCCTTACTTGTAACGACAACGCGAAAAATAGTGCAAGATGTAAGTGTTTTTTTTCGGGGGAAAAGTCGATACTAGGGGTTGAGATATGCGCTATGCAGGGCGGAGTTCGCACGACTGCCTGAGCCGCTGTACCGCCGCTACTGCAATACGTATGCCATACGAACCATTGGTCGATTGTTGCCCAGAAGAAATCGGGTTCGATTCTAAATCATGGGCTAACGACTGACTGCCGCAAAACCCGATGTGCACCAGGATAGGGGTAGTTTATTTTTGCTTATTATACGTTTTGCGGGTGTTGTTTTGTGGCGCCACGGGCCGACCCGCTCATCGGCACATGTGGCAACTTCTTGCTAATAAAGATCGGGGAAGGTTTCACTAAATGGCAGTTAGGTCTTTGATCCAAGCGCTCGCCTGCTCAAGATGTTGCCATCGTGGTCGCTTAGAAACGTCAACAACTTAAGTGTTGCCAACATGTTCGATGCGCTAGTCCTATGATAGACCAACAATACTCGTATTGTTTTTCATACTAAAGCAAGGCTATGGTTCTAAGGGCGTCACTTTTGGGGCGTTACTTTCGGCGGCTCGGGGTCGCTCGCTCGAGTGGCTCCCCTGTTCCTTTTGGGGTATTGGAATTTCGTGATGTTCCAATTTTTTGCGATATCAACCCGCCATGGCATGGTAGGCTACGCTGCGCTAAAACAATCGCCAAAAAGAGTGTTTTGTTTTTCTGTGGGGTACATTGTCACACTCATACCCGATAGTGGGAAATGGGGGGCATATCACAGCATCGTCATAACATCAACCTAACATCACCATAACATCATCATAACATCATCATAACACCGTCGTAGCATCATCATATTAATAGAATCATCGTAACATCATTATATCATCATCATAATATCGTCATAACATCATCTCAACATCATCGTAACATCATCGTAACATCATCATAACATCATCGTAACATCATCGTAACATCATCGTAACATCATTATAACATCATCATACCATCATCACAACACCACCACAACATAACCATAGCATCATCATAACATCATCATAACATCACCAGAACATCATCATCATCTCATCATCGTAACATCATCACAATATAATCATAACACCATCATAACACCATCATCACATAATCATAACATCATCATAACACCATCACAACACCATCACAACATAATCATAGCATCATCATAACATCACCATAACACCATCACAACATCGTCATAACATCATCATAACATCATCATAACATCACCATAACATCACCATAACACCGTCGTAACATCCCCCCTAATTATACCGCAGCCTTGGTCACCAGCTCATATCGCCACACCTTGAGGGACCTCATTCGTTCAGAAAGGTATTGGCCCCAAAAATCATTCAACCCCTATCGCGGAATGTCTCTTTTTGCGACGTTATTCGCTGTGGACCTAGGCTATGGGATGCCTCATCGGGCCAACTAAAAGCTCGCGTCTTTGTCGCATCAAAGTCGGGTTTTGGGTGAGGTAGGCGACTTCAAGCGAGGATGACCCTTAAAAAAAAAAATGCTGGGGCCAAGGCTACGGTACGGGGCGCGTTTTTCACTGCTGAGTCTGAGCCAGTCGAGCGATTGACTCCGCACCTCACCGACTACAAACGCTCTGAACGATTAGTTTGGCGCAGCGTAGCTGACCATTCAGCTGACGGTTGATCTCGCAGCGAAGTAAGACAACGGCACGATAGGCTAACTCGCGAAGGAACGGAGGGGGATCACTCGCGCGAGTAAGCACCCCGAGCCACAGCACAAAAAAGGACGTCAAAAGTTACCCCCGTACCGCACCCTTGTGTCAGATGCAGCAGGAGTCCCTCCATAAGGCGGTCTGAGTAAGGCGGTATCCCGATATAGGGTGGTCAACATCGCTCGACGCAACCGGAGAATCGCACCCATAACCCGGAACGAACTAGGCGGCTTTCCCCAATAAGGCGGTCAAATTGCACCGCATCGCTAGGGGGGCCCTACTGTCGTGTCAAACTGTAACGAACAGTATTCCAACGACACTGGGTACCAGGTGCTTAGAGCGAGGAACCTAGGCCTGCCACAAACCACAAACAAGTCGGCCAGGAAGTGCTACGTACAACGGCGGTGTCTCTGTAGCGCCGGTATTCGCCAGCCAACAATATCGGCATTGTACCGGACACACCGGCACTATTTTGGTCCGGTACCTGTACTACTATATATAGCGCTTTCCATTCATGCACAAGGTTTGATCGGCACTATAGAGGCAATAGGCACTGTGCGACCGGCCCTATAAGGGGGTCTCCACCCACTACTTGTTCCCCCCCAGCTCACCTGCCCGTAGAGGGTTGTGACAGCGTGCGTAACGCCTCCTCTAAAAAGAATGCATGCTTGTTCGTTCGAAGCGCAGGCAGGATCGACCCTGACACGATGGCAGAGACCGTACACATCGGCGGAGGCGCAGCTAACTTAGCAAAGACGCGTGCTACTATATATAGGAGTAACAGATGCATGCTACGATAGAGGTATACCGTTTTTTGGCGAAAATGGTTTCTGAATGACGGGGCTCCTTAACCCAACAATCGTCGGAAAAAAAATAACTATTAATAGTAGGCCATTTTTGTTTTTTGGCATGATCCCTCGTTGTGTATTCGAGGCCATGGGAGTTTTTCATCCGGTCAGAAGTTTTAATTTATCTCTAAACTAAATCAGTTTTTTTTGGGGGGAGAGGTCTTAAGCTCCCAAATCGAGGAGTCTTGAGAACAAAAAAAAAAGTGGTGCGACACCTCGATCGTAGCAAGCGTCATTTTTTTGTTTTTGTTTTTTTTCGTTGGCCAAAACGTGTTTGGACAGGCGACGACGAGTGCTCCGATAAAGGTACTTGTACACACTCCCCCTTTTTTTTTTTGCTGAAACGTTTGCTGAACGACGAGGGGCCGCCTTTAACCCTCCCCCCAAATGGCCGGAATTGCACAATCGGGTCGGAAAAAGTTGTTGTTGTTGTTGTTGTTGTTGTTGTCGTTGTCGTTGTTGTTGTTGTTGTTGTTGTTGTTGTTGTTGTTGCTGTTGCTGTTGTTGTTGTTGTTGTTGTTGTTGTTGTTGTTGTTGTTGTTGTTGTTGCTGCTGCTGTTGTTGTTGTTGTTGTTGTTGCTGTTGTTGTTGTTGTTGTTGTTGTTGCTGCTGTTGTTGTTGTTGTTGCTGTTGCAGCATGCGCCTTGTCACAGGACGTCTGGGATCGTCCTGCGGGTACTCGTAGCACTTCAACTTTTTTTCTCGAGCTCAGTTGTTTGGGTCTAAGAAAGCAATCCATACCGTAGCCTGGGACAGAAGGGGTACAAAGACTACGTTAGGTTGGGGGGGGAAATTTGATGCATTTGTTTTTCTGTGGCTCGGGGTGCTTACTCGCGCGAGCGAACCCCCCCGTCCCTTTGCGAGTTGACCAATCGTGCTGTTTTACTTCGCTGCGAGATCAACCCTCACTTGAGTGGTTAGCTACGCCGCGCCAAACTAATCGCCCAGAGTGTTTTTTTGGTCGGCGAGGTGCGGAGTTAATCGGGCGTGTGGCTCCGACTCCGCAATGAAAAACGGGAGTACCCCCCCCGCCCCGTACGGTAGCCTTGGATCAGAAGGGGGCTCTTCAAAAGAGAAACTATGATACCTAGGCCATGGGACTGCTATTTGGGTGACCTTGGACCTTTCGGGGCCTTTTCCTTTTCATTGGCTCGGGGTCACTCGAGCGCGTGACCCCCTCTGTTCCATGCGGCCATAGGCTTTTCGTGCTGATTTAGTTTTTCGATATGAATCGCCAATGGGATGGTTAGCTACGCTGCGCCAAACGAATCTTCTAACTTGTTTGCGTCAGTCAGCTGCAGAGTCACTCGTCCAAGTGGATCAGACCGGGTAGTAGTGAAAAATGGGGGTAGCCCCCCCCCCGCCATAGCCTAGCAGTTTTCGTAACGTCGGTGTTTGGGTGAGAGGTAGAGCGGTCCACGAGGGGGGAACACACGCTTTCGCCGGCAGAGGAGAGGTGCACCATCTTGTTTGCTGTCGAGACCCCTCCTAAATTGTGACAAAAGACTCTATATATACCTTACCAAAAAAAAGAAAACTGATTTTTGTTGGAGAAAAAAGACAAACGTTTTTGCCCCGATAAACTACCCAGGGTGAACGAGGAAACGCTTTTTGCAACGTACTGCTGAATTTTCCGACGAGGTTTGGGGCTACGGTGGCCCTTCCGTTCAGAAAGAGTTTTGGCGGGAAAACGCTATCTCTCCGTCGTAGCACGCGCTCAAGGGGTCCGGAAAAAAGAGGCGTTGCGCCTACCATAATAGCTAGAGCTGTGGGTCGGTAGGAGTTCACGACTAATGACTAGTCGGTTTGGTGCCGCTAGCTATCTAACTTAGGGTTAAGTCGGGAAGTCGGCGGGTGAAACTTGCTGATATAGCCGGCCGACTTTGCCGACTTGAGTCAGACGAGCGAACTGAGCCGAAGTAGCTTCCCTCGACCGAAGGGCCCCCGCCCAATTACAGAAAAAAAGCCATCCCGCATTGAACAATCCTTCCTGTAAGTATGGAAACCCAATGAGTCGGATGGCCGGCACCTCCGCGAAACGGCGAACTATTAGTCCGACTATTGACTAATCGGCGGCATAAGTCGGCCGACTCACAGATATCTAAAATAGCTTCATGCGGGCGCATAAGTATCTTTAGATCCTTGATGCCCAGAGAAAAATATTCATTTTCTTTTTTTTCGCCCTTCAAGGCAGTTGACTTGATGAAGAACTTTATACTTCACCCAAAGAAACATTTTTTGGGTGAGCCGAAAGTGCAACCGGATGACCAAGCCCACGGCGTAGGTGTGGAAAAAAGTATCCATATACCAGTATTGCGAAACAAGAAGAAAACATAATTGCACTTTTTGGGCTTAAGTGGGGGAGGGCGGGGTCTCCCAGAAAATGTCTCTGCCAAGAATAAAAGGATGCCTCGATCGTAGCGCGCCTCGAGCTCGATGTGCTCGCTGTTTCATGTTTGCGGGTGTTTGCATGCTCGATTCAACGTTACACGGACAGGTAACTGTCTGCACGAAGACATACCGCTTATTCTACCGGCAGCCGCATATTCTGACGTTTTTACCCACGCTCAAGAGACAAGCCTGCTTCGCTATCTCTCGCGTATATTGTCGCAACTTTTGCCCTAGCATGTGTCGCCGTCGATTATCCAGCCCTCCTCACAACTATCACGTATGAACGCTATCTATTTGATGTAGCGGGCCAACTAATTGGGTATCGCCTAACTTTTCAGGGGTTCGGGGTTTGCGATGGCGGCATATAGCCGTAGTCGAGGTGCGGTCTGGCATCAACCATTCGACGCATACACATTACCGCGGTAGAGCATTTTGCGCCTCTAAACTCTCAGAGGCTTCTACTAGGTAGAATGAGCTTCGTATAGACCGCCCCAAAAAACTGATTTGGAGAAAATTAAGCGTTCTATATAACCAGATTTGAATAAATCCCATGGTCTAGGTAAACGACGAAACATTTTGCCCACCAAGAATGGGATTTTCCGACGAGTCGGGGCTAAGGTGTTCCCCCTAGTGCGGGAATCGTTTCGGTGCCGTGTCTCTTACCATACAACTGTTTTCATTTCGTCCTGCGCGAGGAGGACGCCTGTACAGCGAACGCGTCCGCGTCTTCAATTTATTATCCCTACGCTGACACCTCCTCTGTACGTTGTCCACTCTTGAAAGTTACGAATTTACGCCGGCATGCCTGTGCACGAGGTGCAAGCGTGTACGGCAGAGCGGGGCTTGTACTCAACAACAGCAGCGTGTATGCGTTGAAAACATCGTATCTCTCTCGAGTGTGGACAAAAAAATGAAACGCCTTGAAAAAAAAATGTATTTTTGTTGTTGTTGTTGTTGTTGTTGTTGTTGTTGTTGTTGTTGTTGTTGTTGTTGTTGTTGTTGTTGTTGTTGTTGTTGTTGTTGTTGTTGCTGCTGTTGTTGTTGTTGTCGTTGTTGTTGTTGCTGTTGTTGTTGTTGTTGTTGTTGTTGCTGTTGTTGCTGTTGTTGTTGTTGTTGTTGTTGTTGTTGTTGTTGTTGTTGTTGTTGTTGTTGTTGTTGCTGTTGTTGTTCTTGTTGTTGTTGTTGTTGCTGTTGTTGCTGTTGTTGTTGTTGTTGTTGTTGTTGTTGTTGTTGTTCTTGTTGTTGTTGCTGTTGTTGTTCACCAGGGTTGCTCGTGAGAGTAGGGGCAAGCGGGCCGCGAACACGACGATGTTGCGAGGAACTTATCGCAGAGCTTCCTCCCCGAAGCGTCGATCGCCAGACCTCGGCCAGGCAGGCCCTCACCCGTCGTAAACCTGACACGAGCGGGGAACGAGCGGCAAGGCCCAAATACTAAGAGGATAACCGTGCAGGGTACTTGTACAGTAGGGATCCCCTATTAAGGCAGTCTGATTGAGGTGGCGTCCTGATATAAGGCACGTGCTACGATAGAGGCAGCAGTTTTCGTTGGATTTTTTTTCTGAATGACGGGGCTCCTTAACCCAAAATCGTCGGAAAATAAATAAATAATAGGCCATTTTGTTTTACGGCATGATCCCTTGTTGTGTACCCAGGCCATGGGATCTTTTTTCATCCGGGATCATGGCAGTTTTTTGTTTTTTCTCCGAGAACCGGTGGTTTTGGGAGAGGTTCTGTAAGCTCTCAAACTGGGGAAAAAACTCAGAAAAATAGTGGTGCACGTCTATCGTAGCAGGCCTCTATAAGGCGGTCGGAATCGCTTGGTGCGACTGGAGAATCGCACTCATAACCCGGAATGAATAAGACGGCCTCCCCCCACAAGGCCGTCCTAGTGCACTGGCACACCAGCCGGTTTACTGGGAGACCAACCACTACTAAACGTCGACCATTGATACCTGGGATGCATTTGAAGAGCGGGTGCTTATATCCGGCAGGGGCGAACCGATATGTGCTGAAGCGTCCTCCCTTTGTGGACTAAATTGGCCGTCCCGAAAAATGACCGGACAAACGACAAACTTTTTTTTCCCCCGGTAAACTGAATCTCACAAAGTAAAACGTCGAAAAAAAACTAAAAAGGAAAGAAAACGAAGGAAAAGACGACGAATCATCGCAAACAAGCGCAAAAAGCGAGTAACACCGACCAGCCCAGACTAGTGCACAAGGCTTAGTCTACAAGGCCTTTCCTTCCTTCCGAGCGGTTCAGAATGCAGAGTCAACCAAGGGTGACGCAAAGAAACAAGGGCTACTTCGGGTATAAGCACCTGAAAACGAATATCAGGTAGCGTTTAAAGACGCAAACGGCATATATCAACGGCACCACCGGTTGGCTAGATCCCTCCTTTGGGGAGGCGCTTCCGTCAGAAAAAAACTTGGCCAAATAAGTGCTGCTACTATCGCACCCCGCGATAAGACCGTCTGTCACTCGCCTTCCCCACTTCAGGAACTCCAGTGTTGCTTTGGCTAGGGCCCCAGGCGTGAGAGGGTGCAGACGCCACTCGCTCCGCAGCCTCGTCCGGATGTCTAACATCGTGCGGTTCACGCATGCGAGCACCTGATTTTTATTTTGTTGTTTCGAAGGGGCGACGATGGCGCGCACCACCAAGGCGGCGTTGGAACACACACGCTACGGTAGTAGCAGGAACACGATTTTTTTTTTTTTCTTTCTTTTTTAGGCTGGTTCCTCACTTTTGAGGAGCTTGTAAAGAAAGAAAAAAAAAGTTAAAGATCAAGGCTATGGTAGGATAGGGAGGGTACCCCCAATTTCGACTGCCGGCTTCAAGCCAATCGCGCGGAGTGGCGCCGTACCCCACCGACGGAAAAACGCGTTCGGCGTTTTTTTTTGGGGTGCAGCGTGGCTATCAACAGCCGTCCCTTTCCTCATTGATATCGACAATGTCAAAACAGCACGAAAAAAAGAGGGACCGCAAGGAACAGAGGAGTCGCTTGCGCGAGTAACACCGAGCGCCACTGAAAAAAACGCGCCCCCTCTATCGTGGCTTTGGTCTAAAACTGAAAGGGTAACCCCATGAACGAACCCCGTTATGTGTGTGTTCTTCTCATTAATAAACGGATATTTCCACCCACCCACATCCTGCACAACCAGTGTCCGTGCCGATGCCGCCTAGATATCGTAGAGCAACGAGCTCTGTGGTCTGTCACAAACTACGAGACAGAGGTACATATCGCAAATACAGCACGCAAGGTGATTTTGGCAACGCAAGTACACAAATCGTCGTATTGAAAAACAAGAACGACGATTTGGGTTTTAAGATAGGTTAAAATGGGTTAAGGAGCCCCGTCAAGAAGAAAAGTATGTTTTCGCCCGAAAATGCTACCTCTGTCGTAAGCGCGCGTCTTAGAGAGAATGCTACGATAGGGTTTTTTTACCCATTCCCTTGTTTTTTTTTCTGTTTCGTTTTTTTTTTTTTTTTTTTTCAAGAAATGGTCCACGTTGAATAACAAGCTCATGCCGTGCACATATTTTTGCGGATGCAGATATAGTAACAGTAAGGGGTACAAAGCGTTTTTTTGCCACAGTGAACTGAGGAGATACCCAGTAGTGTCATCGTTTTTGAAAACATATTTTACCAAAAACGGTTTTACCGTTTAATTTTACCACATTATTTGTTGTTATCATTATTATCATGCCTGCCATCCGGCAACTTGTGAAGTATGAGTTTCAAGGTTGGTCACTCATAATCTTCCCGAAAGAAGAAGACCTCTCCGTTCTCCGTCTTTCTCAATTTTTCATCAGTACCCCACCTACTGCGCCGTGGCTTTTGCGTGCATGTTCCACACGAGCACCTAAGGCAACCAGAGGCATGAAAGCACGCCACGGCATTAGCTTCGCGGCCGCTTCTATACAGACCAGTCCGCGAACCGAGCCAAACCGGATCCCACCACCAGCGCAGCAACAGGTAACCCCCCCCAAACGACTAGAATTTGGTGCCACGACAGGACTGGCATCAAAAGACCATAAACTACACAGGCGTGCCCCCGTACCTGCGAAGATCGGTAGCCGAGTAGCTCAACGATACACAGAGCGGTTTCATCGTGAAGGGCGGCGAAGCTTCCGCAATGCCGTGTCGCGGGTCCGGACATGACTCTCACGGTTCCATCCGAGGTTCCGACCACAATCGCAATGCCTATACCAGCACTGTCGTCCACGTTAGAGCCACGGGCTGCTGCAGACGAGCCTTCCTCCATCGCCTAGTGTACCAAACGTGTTCGGGGCGGGATGGGGGGGGGGGGGGGGGGGGGGGATAGAAAATTTGGACGCTTGCTACAATAGAGGTAGCAGTTTTTGGGTCTGAAATGGTTTCTGAATGACGCGGCTCCTTAACCCAATATCGTCGGAAAAAAAAAAATAATAGGCGATTTTTTTGTTTTTTGAAAACGATTTCTCGTTGTGTAGGAGGCCATGGGATTTATTCATCCGGTACTACTTATCCGTTTTATTTTTCTCCAAATTGTTTTTTTTGGGGAGAAGTCTCAACCTCCAAAAGTCGCGGAATCTCAGAAAACAAAAAACGGGTGTACCTACGTAGCGTGTGTCTTTAGAGTCATCCCACGGGTACGGGTTGCGCTGTTCCGACCAAACGTTTTCTGATCGGTTGATCGGTTGATCGGTTGTTGAGCTCCTCAAGCGTGGACCGGTCGGTTAGAACGACACCTTTTTTTCGAAGAGTATCATGTTTTGGTTTAGGACCAGCGCGCAGAAAAACTGGTCGCGGGTTGTTGCCCGAGCGAACGTCTTTCGAAGCCATGTCTCGGGCAAAATATGCAGCTCCTCATCATGTTAGGAGCTCAGAAATTTCTTAGAAACTTGTTAGAATCTGCTGCACCCCTGTCGTGGGATGACCCTACTGGAAACGCATATATTTATAGGTGCGTAACTTGTAGTGCCCTCGGCTAACTAGCGTTTCTGACCACGCAACACCCTGATCTCCTTGACCGGCATGAATCGTGCCGAACTCCCCCCCCGCCGCCCCCTCACCCGCTGGGACAATGTATATACAGTACTTTAACACTCGCGGCAATGTGAAAAATGCACGAAAGTGTGCGCCGTCCATCTCCTATCGGCACCTCGAGCACACGACGTACGCTGCGGTAGATAAGTAAACCATTTATTTTATTATATTATATTTTATTTTATTTTAATTTATTCATTTTATTTTGTTTTTTTTTATTTTATTTTGTTTTATTTTGTTTTATTTTATTTTATTTTTTGGCCTGCAAGGTTGTTGACTCCATAAACTACTCTATACCCTCTATACCAGACCCCACAAAAACAGATTGGTGCGGAAAACCAACCAAAAAAAAAAAAACTACACGACGAACAATCAATCCCATGGCCTAGCTAGCTAGGTATATAGGTATACAAAAAAGACGAACATTACGATTTTTTTTTTTTTTTTTTCAAACATAACGAAACTCCGCCGGTTTTGGGTGGGTTCAGGAGTCGCCGAACGGTTTCAGTCCAAGAATTGCTACAAGCACCTCTGTCGCAGCACAGGTCAAACCTAAGTGTGGGTATATAGACACACGCCGCGGTAGACGCGCGCCCCCTTTTTCTTCTGAGGCTCGTGACAACTTGAGGGAGTCCTATACCATCACCGAAAAACTGATTTTGGGGAGGGGGGAACAAAACGAAAAAGTGCGGACCCGGGACGAAAAAAATCTCATGGCCAGGCTTGGTATACAATCAAAACAAATATTGAAAAAACGAAACAAAACGACGTTCCAAGCAAGGGTTTGGCTAATCTCATTTTCAACTCCTAAAAATATCCTGGTCTAACTCCAAGTGTTTTGTCCCCATGTCGAAACTGCGGTGCTAAACGGGTTAAGGAGCCCCGCCACTCAGAAAACGTTTCAGCCCAAAAGGGGTATGCCTTCAAACCTGTATCGTGGCACGCGTTTAAGGTTGAGTTAAGAGTGCCCATAGCACAACCATTTTTCTTCTCATGGCACCGCACCCTGTTTCACCTTTGCCCTCACGAATCGTGCCGAAACGGGCGTCCCCTGGGCCCATTCAATCGGTTCTCTCATGCCCTCTCCCTCCCCTTCCTCTTCCTTCCCATCCCCCCTTCCCTCGTCCCTCCCGCCATCCTCCTCTTCGTCCTCCCTCCCCTCTTCAGCTCCTTCCTCCTTTTTGCCCCCGCTCCGACGAGATGGAGCTAGGGTGCAGAACAGGGCCAAGACAACAATAGGGAAACAAAAAAGAAACTAAATCTAGGCTGACGTCTACGAAAAATATAAGAAATCCGGGAGAACAGTACGAGTGTGATAGAGAAAGAGCAATCGACAGAGAGCAAGAGAGACAGAGAGCGAGAAAGACAGAGAGCGAGAGAGACAGAGAGCAAGAGAGAGCAAGCGAAAGCAAGCGATAGAGAGCGAGGGAGACAGAAAGCGAGAGAGACAGAGAGCAAGGGAGAGCAAACGATACAGGGTGAGAGAGCAAGCGAAGGCAAGCGATAGAGAGCGAGAGAGCAAGCTAGAGAGATCGAGAGCGAGAGATCAAGCAAGACATGCCCTCCCCCCCCACAGGTGAGCCCGGCACGGTCTTTCTCATGCCCAATTGCACGATGTCCCACCGGGGTGGGGGCAAGAGGAACACTTCTAATACGGCCCCTCTCACTCCAGAGGCTCAGGACCTATATAACTGCAAATCGTAATCTTTTGGGCATTTTTGGCTTACCGGTACCGTGTTTTTCAGTGAGGCGCAGCGCCTGGGGCGCTACCGGTATCGTGTTTTTCAGTGAGACACAGCGCCTGGGGCGCTAGTGGCCCAACCGCAGCAGTGGGAGTCCCCCCCCCCCTTATTTGTTTGTTTGTTTTTCATCTCAAATTTACTTTCCAGCTGCTGGACAAGGCCGTGGTCACAAGCGTCGCCCCTTCCCCCCCCCTCCGGCACGTGCCTTCATTTTTGTTGCGCAGCGGGCTCAGCATTTCCAACGCTCGTCGACTTTCGTCGGCTCTGGCTACCACACGCTCTCGCGTTTTCCACGAGTCAAGGTTTTGCACCAAAATTAAAAATAATCTCCATTACTGTGCCTCGGGTAGCCTCACCGGGATGCAACACCGGGAGAGCTGGGGAGCATTTGTTTCTGCCACGTAGGACGCCGTCGCGACAGGTACTGCCACTCCCAGGTCCGATATCGTGTACGTGGGTCCATTTCCCTGAAAGACATGCATACACCAGCACCTGGATTTCGGCACAAGTCGCAGTCGAGAGAGTTGTAGGACCAGGATTTTTTGTGTGCTGGGTGTGTGTGTGCTCATTTTGTGCATGGCCGCAGTCGTATGACCATAGACCCTCGCATCCCTATTATGCCGGGACGGAGCACGTCGGGTTTCACCAACCAGGCCGATATTGCTTGCACCAAAGGGGGGGGAGGGGGGGGGCGCACAGATTCGGGGTTGCTGCACAGATTTGTGGTTGGTGTTTCCACAACCAACAGTTACAACTAGATTTTGTGGTATGATGATCAAGAGGAAGCTGTGCCAACGTCGAAGAGCGCCGTCGCAGGGCAAAACGGCAAGATCTTCAACAAAAACCGGCCATTCGGGCACTGCTGTCCGCGGCTTCCACGGATAACAAGTGCGCGCCCGGGCTCAGTATGCAGTCGAAGAACACATTTTAGTTGGGTGGCCATTATCAGCAAGCAGCCTCGTCGACGCGTATTAAGATCACACGGAACTAGACTGCACGTGCCCCTCTTTCTGGTGTCGAGCAGCCGTGACACGTTCGCTTTAAGAAAATCGCTGCTTTGGGGGGGGGGGGGGGGGGGCTATCGTAGAAACATTCCTTCGAGGGCAAATGCTAACGCACACCACGATAGAGGCGCACACCGTTTTTGTTTTTTTATCCGACGCTCCTTCTCGCTTTGATTGAGAGCTAGCTACACCTCTCGCCCGAAACGCTGTTCGTTTTTCGAGAAAATCGAAAAACATATTCCCCGATGGACAACCCCCATCGCCGACGTATTCAACCAAAGAAAAACTCTTCCAAAACAAAAAAAGTGGCGCATTTTCGACGATTTAGGGGTTAAGGGCCCCTCTATGCTGCCGGTCTCTATACAGTGCCGGCCCTCCACAGTTGCCGGTCCCTTCACAGTGCTGGTCCCTATACAGTGCCGACATGTGCCACAAAAGGGGTTAGAGGCGTCGGCCTTGTTGGGCCAAACGGTTCTGATCGTTCGAGCGCCTTCCAGTGTGGAAACTATCGGGCAGTACGATATTTGTTTTTTTACGAGTGTGTCCGTTTCAGGACTAGCGCAGAGAGGCAATGGCCGGGTCACGCGAACGAATCCCTTCCAAGTCATGTTTCGGGTGATGTTGATGTTGATGTTGATGTCGATGTTGATGTTGATGTTGACGTTGATGTTGATGTTGATGCTGGTGTTGATGTTGATGTTGGTGTTGATGTTGATGTTGATGTTGATGTTGATGCTGGTGTTGATGTTGTCGTTGATGTTGATGTTGATGTTGATATTGAGCTCCTCCCAATAGGAGCTCAGAAAATTCGTAGAATCTGCTGCACCCCCAGCGTGCGATTGATCAGCGCCGGTATAAACCAGCCGGGAATACCGGCACTATGCATAGCGACAAACCGGCTGTGCCAATTGATTTCAACCGCACTTTATGGGGCAACCGGAACTACTCAACCGCCACCATAGAGGGATCTCTACTGCACCCTTATATGGGAAAATTTGTTCGGCTGGCCGGGTGCTTGAACCCAATGCCCTTCTTATGTGTCCTTCACAATTCTTAGAGACGCACCTAAACCCCTGAGCTAAGCTGACTGCATGTCTCGGTGGGTATGCTGCATGTCTTTAATAAAAGCACAGTGGGTATACAATCATAACCACTGAGTTATACCGGCAGCGTTCCTGACTACGTGGCTCAGAAGTTGTGGTGTACATCCAACGACAACACTATTCGCTGTATACCTAGGACATGTTTTTTTTTCTCGTCCAGTAACGCGTTCACTTTCTCTGAAGAGGAGGACATGGGATGAGGTTGAGAGGATGAGGTTGAGAGCTCTCGAGTCATTTCACGCCAAGGCTGCAGCAGATTCTGAGAAATTTCTGAGCTCCTAACACGTGGAGGAGCTCTCAACATCATCATCCATCATCACCCGAGACACGACTTCCAAGAAGACCCTCGTTCGCACAAACCCGACAGAAACTTCTATTTGCCAGTCTTAAGTCAAGTGTACTCGCAAAAAAAAAACCTCCCAAGCGATAGTTCCACACTAGGAAGAGCTCAACCGGTCAGAGGGTATACCTTTTACTGGCCCAAAACTTGCAACACCTATCGCGGGATGCCTTCCATGACAAGCGAGGAGCCCAAAACTTGCAACACCTATCGCGGGATGCCTCCCATGACAAGCGAGGAGCGCCGAAAGACATGGAAGCACCCCCACGACAGCGTGCGCCGGAACGACACATTTCTGGCAACTCTAAACAGGGATGGATGGGGACGGTCCCCTTCCGCACAACAGGAGACCGAGTTCGGCCGTCGTCGAAGACCGTCAAAACTGTTACCCAGCACGTTCCCTGGGACCCACCGTGGCCGATGGTCAAATATGTAAGACAAGCAAACGAATGGGCACCTCACCCCGCCCCCCTTCCCCCCCACACCCAGCTCGCTCTATCACAGCTTGGCGCATTTCACCTTTCGAGCAGCTTGATCAGAGATCAGGAGGTCTCCTTCCGCGCTAAAGGAGACCGAGTTCGGCCGTCGCAGACCCTCAATACTGTTATCCGTAAGCGCGCGCGTACACAGCATATGGTCGGGGGAGCAGCAAAAGGGGTCGGGGTCGGGGGGGGGGGTGTCCTCAGTTGTTGCTTGCGTTGGTCATTTTATCATTGGTCGCGCCGCCTCGCCTTCGAGACGGAGGGTTTCTTCTCTTCGGGAATGGGTGGTCGATGGTAAAGCTCACGGCTGCCTGCGCATTGCCGGATGTCAAAAACAACAATTATTCTGCCGAAAACAGAGGGTGTGGTGAACTTGCTTCAGATATGTACATGTACACCAGTATACTATGTGCGCTTAATTTTGTGTTCGTCTTGCTTCTTTCCTGACGTAGAGTGTTCCCGAACTGCAGACATGTTGAACGCCGTCCTTGTCCCCGGGGACTTTATCCCAGGTATGCATCATATATTTGAATCATTACTTTCTACTCTCCAGCTCAACTCGCAAGAGGTTTCGCCATCAGCGACCTTCTCGACAACCCGGGGTCACAGGTGTCTTCTCTTTTTCCCCCCCCGGTGCCTGCCTTCGTTCGTATCGCGCATAGGGTCCATTCAGTATTCCCAATGTTTTACCAGCTTTACGTGCTCCTCGGTTTTCATTGAATTTCTGTAGATTACGACGACGAGTCAATGACAGAAGAAGAGCAACAGCAGGGGGGGGGGGGGGAAGCTCGTATCACGTGCGTTCTATATTAGGCAGAACATTGGATATCCTCTTCTTGCCACCGGCTATTATATGTTATGGCGGTGAGTAAATGTGAGAAGAACAACAACATGGGGACTCATGTTCACTAAAATAAAAAAACGCTTCACACTTGTACAGACAGCTGAGATCGAGGATTTTGTCGACGCTCATCTAACCTTCCATCGAATCTTTGCAAGCTGTGTACGATACTCCGATCGCGCGTGTTCCGGGATGTGCTTGTTCTCAAGAAGGATATAGGTCGGCGACTCCCCTTAGTGCTATGAATAGCTAGTACCAGGTGGTACAAAGACTTACAGCCCTTATTCACTCTTGGACTCTTTCGAGTGCATGTACATTTGGCGGAAGCGCCAGATTTCTCATCTCTTCCTCCTTAGCTCCTCTGGCATTTCAGACCGAATGGGTGTCGAAAAACATCACATGTCAGACAGATCACACCGACCCCCACGTTATAATCTAGATATTTTAGAGGAAGAATTGTACGGTCTAGTTCATGTTACCGGGTGGGAGTCGTACGATCTGCGTGATCTAACACATGTTTTAGGGTTGGATGTGTACTCTCACTATACTTTCAGACCCTGCACAGCATCTCACAGCGTTAGATACAAGATCTACTCCAGATGATCTAGGTCATGACATCTATCTGCCCCAGGTGTAGAAACTAGCGACAAAATGATGATCTAGATCTAGATCGTGATACATCTGTCTCCCAAGTTTGAAAACTAGTGGCACAATGATGATCTAGATCTAGGTCGTGATCTGTCTCCCAAGTTGAAAACTAGTGGCACAATGATGATCTAGATCGCGATCTACCTGTCACAAATAAATGTGAAACCTGGTGACACAATGATGACGTAGATCTAGATCGTGATCTATCTGTCTCCGAAGTTTGAAAACGAGGGACATAATAATGATGATCTAGATTGTGATCTACCTGTCAGAAACTTGAAACCTTGTGACACAATGTTGATCTACTGTAGATCTAGATCTATCTGCTCGCTCTGTGAAAGCTAGTGACACGTTGATGATCTACATCTAGATTTATCTGCTCGCTCTGCGAAATCTATTAATAGTGATACAATGATGATCTAGATCGTGAGATCTACCTGCCCCGGGTGTGAAAGCTAGTGAGACAATGATGATCTATATCTATATCGTGACCTATCTCTCCGAGGTGTGAAAACTAGTGAGACAATGGTGATCTAGACGGTATAGATCTACCAGTCCGAAGTGTGAACACTGTGGCACTAGTGAGACACCGATGATCTATATGATCTATATCGTGATCTATCTGTCCCAGGTGTGAAAACTAGTACAACATTGGCAACCGTCGGAAGCATTAAGGAGCCTGGGCTACGACCGGGTGTCGGGGATAAGGGATGCGTCCGAAAGCGCAACAGAAGAAGATGCTTCACGCGGGCGCAGACGGATGCCCGTACGATATTGCTCCGCGCTACCTATCACGGAGATCCACGAGTAGCAGGATAAATTACGAAACAAAAAACGGGGCAAAAAAAAAAATAAAGAAAAAAAAAAAACACCCGCCCTTGGTACACAGTGATCGACTCGAGTTGATTTTTTATATTGGCTGGTCTTTACCTGGTATACAGAGCTTGAATCGAACACAGTCGTACGTGTACTAGAGCTCGCCCCAAAGCTGGCGAAGGTGTGGATTTTTTTTATTTATTTTTTCCGTTTTTGTGCATAATCTCATCCTGTCAACAGTGCACCTCCGTTATAGACACTCGACGCCCTCGCACTCGTCTCGGCTTGTGCTGGGTCGAATCGAGCCACGGCAGCGGGGATCATTTTTGGGGTATTTTGTGTTTGCAGTAGCTCGGGGGGGTCACTTGCTCGAGTGACCCCGCCGTTCATTTTGCGGTCTGAAGCCTTTCGTGCGTGTGTTTGTTTTCGCGATAGGAAAACCTGCAGTGGAACGATAAAGCTACGCTGCGCAAAAAACAAAAAAACAAAACGCCTCAACACGTGAAGACGGGGGCTCCTTCAATACTTTAATCAAGTCGAACGAATGGTTGGTCTTTTTTCAAGACTGCGCCCAAGGTCTGAAGGGACCGACGACGTTTCGGAATCAGCGCGAAAACAGGCAGTGTGAAAACGAAAAAGCGTTTTACGCCAAAACCTCCCGTGAGGTTACAAAAGGCGCCGGTTCGAGGGATGCATGCATGAGGGACGGCGAGCGGGGGTGCGTGTGCGTTGTGTGAACCTTTTGCGGACTTATGCCACTGCCCTGCTGCGGCATGCGCGAGCGGTCTAGTAAAAATTTGAACCAACCTGTGCAGATGTGTCAACTCGGTTTGGTAGAACGGCGGGAGAGCTGGAGCGTAGTGCAGCAAGCGGACGCGACCTCCACCACGCTCCGCGACGGCTACGATGCCCCGCTCCCCGCGGGTGTCGGTTACTCCTTCCAGCGTTGTGAACCCCCTACCCCTGCATACACAGTTAGAGAGCGACGACGGGGAATACGAAGAAACAAAACAAAACACGATGATTATCATGTTCTCACGACGCATGTTACAATATAGGCATCATTATATCCCTGGGCCGTCATTTTCTTAATTGATGCCAGGATAATTTGAAACAAAAAACACACACACACGCGATTTGGTTGTTGAAAAGGTGATATTCAAATATTAAATATCAAAAAGCGTCAGGAATCGTATTTTGTTTTGGTCGGGAACCATCGTGATGTTTTGCGTTCGTTAGGAACGACCCTCAACAAACGAGTGGGTAGCAATATGTCACGAGACGGCCAGTCAAGGGAAAAGGTCCAGCAGTCAAGGGCGTCAAAACGATCTTTCCACACGACTAAAACCTAGTAGTTTGGCGTCAGTCAAGGTAAATTTGTTGGAAAAAAGCCGTCAGTCAAGAGATGGAATTGCCTTCTGGCATATTTGACGTTCCACACTCAAACCTAGTAGTTTGGCGTCAGTCAAGGTAAATTATTGGAAAATATCCGTCAGTCAAGAGATAAAAGTGCCGGTTCCGGACATCTTTGACGTTCCACACTAATACCTAGTAGTTTGGCGTCAGTCAAGAAAGTTTCTTTGAACGCAGCCTTTGTCGACGGCTAAAAGTGCCTTCTCCTGGCATCTTTGACGTTCCACACTAAAACGTAGTAGTTTGGCGTCAGTCAAGGTAAATTCTTGGAAAATAGCCCTCAGTCACCTGACATCTTTGACATTCCACACTAAAACCTAGTAGTTTGGCGTCAGCCCAGGTAAATGATTGGAAAATTTCCATCGATCATTGCCGTCGGTCAAGGACTGAAAGTGCTGTCTCCTGATGTATTTGAGCTTCCATACTAAACCTTAGTAGTTTAACGTCAGTCAGGGAAAATTCTTGGAAAATTTCCGTCAGTCAAGGACTGACAGTGCCGTCTCCTGCCATTTTTAGTCTGGGTAGTGGTGCAATATGTAACCAACATACAATGCGTTTTTTATGGATCACCTGTGCCGGCGACAGGCCTCGTTGTCACCTGAATGCTCGCAGCAACCTCAGCAGGCAACCGTACGCGCGGCCGCAGATCTCTACGCCTTTTCCTCCCTCCAGCACGGTTATCGTCTCGTCCCGTACCTTCCTTGTTCCATCAAAAGCGACACAAAACCGCGCGGAGAAAGATGGTTTCGCTAGCGTGAAGCATACATATATATAGCCTGTACCAGGCAATGCATGTGCATTTGTTGTTCGACTTTCTGGGAGTGTTTGTGAATGATCGGCGTTGCTTGTTACCGTTTGAGTGGGTGACAGTTTTTTTCCTCCCGAAGTGCTTTGTATAGCAGCAGCATTTCGGGTTTGTTTGTGACAGACGGATTGATTGGCGCTTGCTGCGATAGGTGAGGACTCATCCCCCGCCAGATAGAGGTGCTGCAGCAGGTTCTAAGAATTTTCTGAGCTCCCAACATGAGGGATTTCTGTCTCTATTTCACCTGAAACACGCCTTCCAAGACAAACGCTCGTTCGCGCAACCCGACCAACACTTCCTGTGCTAGTCCTGAAACAAAAATGCTCGTAAATTTGTCATACTCTAACCCTAAGTACCACGCTTGAGGAAATTAACCTATACGAAGGTCAGAAAAGGCATTTGCGGAAACCCTAGTTGCCGTGAGATGACTTATTGTCTAGCACTTGGTGTACTTTTTGGTGGAAGCATTTTATAAAGTTGTTCCAAGAACGTCAGCTGTGAGTTCGACGAATTTAGGGTCGATGCTCATCTTTGCAAGCTGCGTTGTTGGTATTTGTAGTATACTACTATGTTGGTGAGTTTTTCACTTAATGGGAGGGGTCCTACTTTTTTTTTTTTTTTTAATTTTGTACATGCGGTATTGAATATATTTTGTTTTTATCCACTATAACGTTTGGTGTTGGCATTTTTGCTCTACGTGGGAATTTTGTGGGTGTGACGAGAGGGTCTCCAAATGAGGGACTTCCCGCGATTGTTCGAACACCGTATATTTGTGTTTGGCATAGTTATCACGGAGATCAACATTAATCGCAGGACTAAACACGAACACACACAAAAGCGAAAGGAAGAGCGATTATCCCCGCTTGTTGTGTTCTAGGTGTTGATTCTTGAGCGTTCTGTGGCCTCGTCTCACGCGTTACGTAGAAGAGCAGCATCACACGAACGCGTTTCACACTAATATCTAGCAGTTTGGCGTCAGTCAAGGTGAACTATTGAAAAATTGAAAAAATGCCGTCGGTCGTTGCCGTCGGCCAAGGGATGAAACTGCCGTCTCCAGGCATGTTCGACGAACACAGCAGTCTTCATTCATAAATTCCCTTGGTACCACTCCGAAGTCCAGTGATACACATTATCGTGATCTTTCAACCATTTCACTCCTGTGACGTCACTAGGGGACGCTCCGACCGGTATTCCGTATGAGATAGGGTTAGGGATAGGATTAGGGTAAGGGATAGGGTTAGGGTGAGGTCCATGGTTGTGAAAAACACAACCATGTAAGACCCCCCCGACGTCCGAAGGGTGTGTGCTTGCTGTGTCGTTCGTCGTCCTATGTCGGGGCCCAGCAAGATGAAATGCTTACACAAAAGGATAATAAATAGAGGTACAAGAGGAGTTGCCCACTAAGGCGGCGGTATGCAAGAGCAATATGATGGCGCAAGCGCGCAGCAAGCACACGTCAGTGCAAAGCTGTCTGTGCGCGTGCGTTACAACGACAGGTAAGGCGCTTGCAGTGATTGGCGTTCGACAGCAAAAAGAAATCGCCGTCACCGCCACCACCGTCATCTATTGTTTCATGTAGCAGCCCGGGTTGCCTCGTTCGTGTGGGGGGGGGAATGCTGCCGTCTTTTCTTCCCCTCTGGGGGGGATGCTACCAACGTCGGTCTTATTCGTCTTTTTTCCCCCTCTGAAGCCCCCAATGGGATGACGAGTTCTAGGACACGGGCACAGCAGTAACACGCTGTTTTCGCTATTTTGTTTTCTGCAGTACTGGGCTCACTCCGTTACCCCGACCTGCGGCGAAATATCAAGATTTCTTGGCTTGGTACAATATATTCCGCTGTGTATATCTTATACACCTTTGGCCATGGGAGAAATCGAATCGGGTTGCATTATTCCATTTTTTCTCCTCAAGAACACGGTTTTGGGATTAGGATTTTTTTGTAGCTTCTTTAAGGTGAGGAGTCACGTTAAGTTGATGGGTGTACACGTACCGTAGAACATGCCTCCGTTCCATGTCTTAGGTAAGGGATAGAGCTTCTGAAGAGGGGAGACCCCGAAAACCCCCCCAACACATGCGTGCACCCACACCGTATAATGCGTTGGTTGAAATCCTGCTCCCGCCACTATAACTCCGACAGAACCGCTTTCAACTGTTGCAACGTTCTCGCCGAAAAGTAAGGCACATCATGGGCGCGGTCTACGGTAGTTGGGGAGTATCTTCATCGTGAGGGGACATGCTGTAGGTAAATTCTCGGGAGGGTACATCCTGGATCCATCCCGGGGTTTCATAGGCGGATGGATATATGAATCTTGTCACTTCCAACTAACTGCTGAAACATGAAAGGTGGTGTTTGGTTGAGTCATAAGCCCTGCTCCTGTCTCTTTAATTCCGGTAAAAAGCGTCTTCGATGCTAGAGAAACGTGCTCGTCGAGAAGCTATGCTGTCGCATCACTTGGTGGTCGCACCTCGATTGCAGGTGCTTGGGTAAATGGTATTGTTGGACTGGATGCGGAGTCATAGTCCCCCTTCTCCTTGGTATGAATGGTCCCCCTCTGTTCTTTCTTGCCGCCCGGTGTAGCTGTGGAGAGTGATCCAGTAGCGCTGCAGCAAAAATAGGCACCGGATCGGACACCACGTTATCAGCGAGATCAATTGGCAGGGTCAACAGATTGTTGAGGCCAGGGACGACGATTTATTCGGGCCTGTTTTTCAGCCCGTCACTCTTCCATGGCGATCGATAGATAGCAGTGGGCCTGCAGTCAAATATGGCATTGAATTCAGCACGACGTTTCGTGCATAGCGTTGTCTTCTTGAGTTTTCGGTCGGGCGCGTTGCCCATAAATCCGGGAAGAAGCGGTGGTCGTCACCTCGGCCATATGACGACAGACGGTGGCAGAGTATTCTGCTACGTGGGGCCCTGCATCCCTTGTCATACGCCGCACCCGCGATGTCGAGGACGAATTTCCTGCAGCTACAGCAAGGCCGAAGCTACGGTGCTATCGTAATCATATAGTATTTTGTAGTAGTATGCAATTGTAGTACACATACACATTGTTATAAACATTATGAGTCTATACATAGTTGTTTTTTTTGCCCATCCCATCCACTGCCTTCGCAATTTTTCTTTCTCCTTCTCCCTCCCTAAACGTAACTCAGGCCCGGGGTCACCAAGCAAGGCAAGCTCTTCTCCCCCCTCCCCACCAGGGTGCGCGCCTTCTTCAGTGTTATCGCGACAAGAATTCAGCACTCTCTTCCCTCGTCAAAATCGCGTCCAATGGTGCTCAATATTACATAGCATCACATATTAGTATGCTTCCATTCTCACTACCGAGCAGACGTCACTGAAGAAACAGACGTATTAGCCATTTCGTGGGCGTCGCATAACACGCTAACACACGCACACAAGACACTCGCTACACGGTAGTAGATTTAGACTTTTTTCTTTTAGGTTTCACACGATCCTCGCGTGGGAAACCCTATACCCGACGCGTGCTGCGACAGAGGTGCGCCCCTTTTTTGTTTAGGTTCCTCGATTTTTGGAGCTTAAGACCTCTCTAAGGCAGAAACCGACTTGGAGAAAAATATAACTGCTACCGGACGAAAACCCCCATGGCCTAGGTCCACGAGGAGAATCATGAAAAGAAAGGGCCCATTATTTTTTTTTCCCCGAAGATTTTGGGTTAAGGAGCCCAGTCGTTCAAAAACCATTTTCGCCAAAAAAAGATATACCTCTATCGTAGCACGCGTCACCCCCCAAAAAACTCATTTCGAGCAAATCGGAAAGTGCAGCCCAACGGGAAGAAAAAAATACCTTGGGCTAGGTATACAATATATATATTTATATATATTGTCCCCCTCAGAAACGGGTTTTATAGTTTCCACGCACAGACTGCCTAACATCACCCTGTTGACCCTGATAGCTACACTGTAGTTGCAAGGGGAGTCGCCGACCTATATCCTTAACGAGGACACACAACCCGTAATACGCGCGATCGGAGTATCACACACAGCTTGCAAAGATGAGTTTCGACAAAATATTCGATCTCACAGCTGGAGCGTAATTGAATTTTTATAATATATATATCGTATATATTGCAAAAACAAGAAAATGATATTCGTTCCGACGAGTTTGGGCTTATGGAGCTCCGTCACGCTAACAAAAAAAGAGGCTGTCAACAGGACCTACCCCTGATTTTTTTAGCACGAATCGCGCTAACGAAAAGCAGAGGAAGTGGCAGCCGCTCACCACGCGAGTTGCTCCGACTCGCCAAAAACAATCATGAGCCCGATGAATGGGACAAAAAATACCGTCACCCGTATTCTCGAGTGCAAGTCATACCTTTTTTCTTTTGTTTAAAAGCGGCGAAAAAGTGTTTTGTTTGTTTTGTCGACCCTGTGAAGCATCTGTCCGTCTCGTGAATTCGACTAAACGAACTTTTCGTTGCGAGTGCGCCGTTGGCGGGAGGTTAACAAAAACGCTGCTGTCTTCCCAATTCAAACCTTTGGCGACTCTTCTTCGTCCATTTCGAACCGCGCGAAAACTCGGACCCATCTTGCGACAGGGCGGAAACAGAGCCGCCGTCTTTCTTGCGATTTTCTTCCTCGGCTTCCAAATCCTCCGCCTCCTGGAGCAATCGATAATATAAGGAGGGGTGGTGACACCATTTCCATTGTGTGATGCTGGTAGTTCAACATATTCATTAGGACTAGCGGGAGCGGGGCAGAAATTTAAAATGGCTTCGTCATGCTGCTGTTAATAACCCAAGACGTGAAGTATTTTCCGTGTTCGAGAGAAAAAACATAGAGGCCGCGGGTCAGAAAAATCTGAAGGCTCGTGCCCACCGGGGCCCACCCTTCTTGTGATTGTCGGATTGTCGTCAGGGGACATTCTGGCTTTATCCTCGGGTTTCACAGGTGGATGGACATGGATGAAACCCGGGGATAGAGTCAGTATGTCCCCTGACGACCACACAATGCATGAAATATCTGCGCTCTTTTCCACTTGTTATGCCGGATGACACGGTAGTGGGATAAATGGGTAGAGCATTGGCGTACGCGCGAAGCAATGATCGCCACGGTGTGCTACGACGGTCGCTGTTGCGCTGCGGTACCCGGGGCACGTATGCATCATGATTAGTTATTGTAGTCACAGACGAATGAGGGATACTGCAATACGGAGCTGTGATTTGGTCGGCCGTTAATCACTCGTTGTTTAACAGCTGGCCAGGCACTGAACTTGTTGTTGCTGTTAAAAAGAAAATAAAGAAGCAATGCGAGGAATGAAAAGGAAAAAAATATAATAGCAGATCCTAAGGACTGACGGGACACAACGTTCGGCACATAGAGGGTATCATCAAGTGCATAAAGGGCGCTGAGGGGGAAACACGGCAAGGGAAAGAAATCCGGGTGGCCTTACGCTAGCTACTTAGGGCCATTGGAAGGCACGCATTCGCCAAGACGATGACTGTCAGACTCAGACTCCAGCCTCCTGGACAGGACCTCCCCCCCTCCCCCCCCCCTCCCCTCCCCCATTGCTGCCTCCGGAGTGACCACACCAGAAAACAAAGTATAACTCATTGGCGCTGTCATCCATAAGCAAGAACGTAACCACGAGGTGCCGAAGTCCGTCGTACGAGTGGTTCTTGGAAGGGTGCAGTTCACCCTTCATGCGACTCGCCGAGCACCTCACGGCGCTTCGCGCTTGGTGCAAGCAATGTCTGCCTGGTTGGTGAAAACCCGACGTGCTCCGTCCCGGCATAGTAGGGATGCGAGGGTCTATGGTATTACGCCTACGACCATGCACAAACTGAGTACACCCCGCCCCCCCCCCATCCCCCACCCCCATCCCGCTCCTCACATGAGGATCTCTATACCCCACCCAAAAAAAAATATTTTGAGAAAACGGAAGACGCCACCCGATGCACAATTACAGGGACTAGGTGCAAAAATAGTTCATATTGCAGAACGATAATGACCAATTTTCCGACGAGTATGGGGTTAAGGTGCCCCATCATCCAGAAAAAAACAGAATGGTCCAAGAAAGTGCTACGAGTACCTCTACGGTAACACGCGTCACCCCCGAACCAAGCAATGAGTGCCCGTGAAGGCCCGCCAACTCGAAGTCGTCCTGGTTTGACGCGTGCTACGATAGAGGTATACCTTTTTTTGGCGAAAATTCTTCTGAACGACGGGGGCTCCTTAACCCAAAATCGTTGGGAAAAAAAAATAATAGACATTTTTTTTTCTTTTTGTGGTATCAATTCTCGTCGTGTACCTAGGCCACGGGATTTTTCATCCCGTAGCAGCGTTATTTTTTCTCCAAAATCAGTTTTTGGGAGAGGGCTGTCTTAAGCTTCCAAATTGAGGGGTTGTATTAAGAAAAAAAAAGTGGTGCACCTCTATCGTAGTAAGCATCGTTTGGCGCACGAATTTGTTGTCCTGGGACACAAACAGGTGTTTGTTTTTTTCCAGCCCAACCACGGTAGTTATACACAGTCTAATGACGGCTGGTCCCACGGTAGGAATAGGAGTTGCACTTTTTTTCGGGGCATTCCTTTCTGGCGGGTGGAGCTCCTCAAGCGAGGGAGCACGGGTTATTCTGGGACTTAATACGAGTATGTTTTTGTCCTAGGAGTAGTAGTAGCGCATACAAGTGTTTGGTCGGATTGTGCGCGAGCGAACGCCTTCGAAGTCATGCTTCGGGTGAATGCTTCGGGTGATGCTGATGTTGAGCTGCTCATGTTAGGAGCTCAGAAAAATTTCGCTGCGCCTCTACCGCAAGATGACCCTAAGCCAAGCTTGAGCCGTGTCGCGAAGCGTTTAGCACAAAGCGACCCTTGCTGCGATAGAAGGTAGCGCATGTAATCCAAGCTATCCTAAGCCTGACTGGCGGCGGGCCACCTCAACCGAGGATACACTATAATATCGTTGCAAAATCCTATTGGTGTTATACCTATATTATTGGTTATCGAATACCTACAGCAGGCCGTGGGATTTACAAAATTATTCTAACAACGTCAGCTGTGAGCTCGACAGTTTTCGGGTCGATACTCGTCTTCGCAAGGTTCGTGATACACCGGCCTCCCGTTTTCAGTAAGTTGAGTTTGCTCAACGGTTTACTCACAAATCATTTCTTGTTCGGGGACGCACAGAGAGTCTCAGAAAATAGACATGTTGCCCTTGCCATGCATAGCGGGCGTCAAGTATTGGATTGGATTAGGCCTCCTGCCCCGAAGCAGGAGGATCTCACCCGAGACACATCTCCGCGCTGAGCAGTCAAACGCGGCAGCAATCCTTGGGAATAAAATCATGGCCGTTTTTTTTTTTCATTTTACTGCTGTATTCCTCCAGTACTGTACCTTTGTAATGTCTAGCGAATAATATCAGTACAGTGGGGATCTACCTATGGTGCTGGTCGAGCAGGGCCTAAAGCCGGTGTGGTGACGGTGGACCCGCGTGGCACGGTTGGAACCTGTATCGGTACTATACCCAATGGTGGCGGTGTCCGATATGCTGCCGGCGTTATTGACTGGCACGCACCGGCACTACAGGAAGACCAAGACTGTTTGTACTAGTACTGTACCTTTGTTTTAGCGACGAATAGCAGCTGAAGATTGCCAGGAACTCCCGTCTCGCGTACTACGAACGCGCCGACCTTCGGCCCCGCGCCGCCGCCACGACCGACGATGTCGTTACTGGGTATGCTTGAGTATTTCCTCCGTTCAACCTTGTCCTGCCGCCACGGATCGCTGGATGGCTGGTCGCTTTGCCTTCGTTCTCCGGAGAGTACAACAGGCTCGGATTTTTTTAGAGAGCTGAAGCGAGCGCTTTGCTGTCGTTCTCCGGATAACGAAACAGGCGCAGATTTTTCTGGATGGCTGGGCCTACCGCTTTGTTTTCTGTCACCAGAGTAAACGGCAGCGAGCGGAGATTTTTTTACGGCGTTATGGCTAGCGCTTGGTGGATTGCTTCCAGGTAGACTCATGCCTGGTGGAAGCGGGGACAAAAGCTCCCCCCTCAAAAATTCCTCGTCGGCTGCAACGGGATTAAAACCGCCCCCACCACCGCCACCCCCATTACCACCGCTGCCACCAGTACAGCGGCGGAACCACGGTGGAGGACAGGGCGTCCACGCATGCAAAACAGTGGAGCCTCGTTTGGGTCGCTCCCTCCAATACGCCACATCGCAAGGTTGGCTTAATGCGCCCTCTCCCGCTTCCGATTCACCAGCGGTGCGACGTTTTCTGAGATTTCTAGAGTCTTCCCCGCCGTTAAAGACTAGCAAACAGCCGCCGCCGTGGGACTGGTCTTCGGGATCGCCTTCGAGTACCGCGGTAATATTCGCATGCTGCTGCTCCGCTGTCGTCGCCCGGTGCTCGAGTACCGCGGTATTGTTTCCATGCCGCTGCTCCGCCGTCATTTCCCGATGCTTTTCTCTTCCTCCATGTCCGGGGTTGTTTTCGGGGTTTCCACTAGCAACCGGCTTTTGAGTCTGAGCCCAATTGACCAGCGACCCTACATTCGATTGAGAGCTGTTTGCTGCACTGCTGTCGACTTTCTTTCGACCGTAGCGAAGCCCTCCTTTTACGCTGCTGATGCCTGCGTCTTTCTGGTCGCTGGGGGCATCGGGTGCCGCGGCAACTTCTTTCACGTGGAATACCTGGAGCCGATTGTTGCCCGTATCGGCGACAATAATCTGAAAAAGAAAAAACGATCAACACGCGCATTTTGACGACGACGACGACCAGGACAACGACGACGACGACGACGACGACGGAGAGAGGGGTAAAAGAAACAGGCTCGTGTTAAGCCAGTTTGTCATTCAGAGAAAAACCGCGTCGAAAACGAACGACGCGTTTGACGCATGCCATTAGGGTGCGAGAGGGTGCACCGCTCGTTTTTTCTGAGGGTTCACACTTCAGGAGCTCAACAAAAACAAAAAAACTCAGCGCAAAACTAGAAAGTGTTCCCCGATGTGAGCCAACCCCATCGGCGAGGGTATTCAACAAAGACCTGCTTCCAAGAAAAATAGTGAAAACAACTCCGACGACAATTACGAATAGGTTAAGAGCCTCGTCATTCGGAAAGCGTTTCAGTCAAAAAGAGGTACCTGGTATACATTACCTCTATACGCCGCATGCGTCAGCATACCATCGGCCACGCGAACCAGCCCGGGATGCCGGAGCGCGGGGGGGTGTGTGGTACGATGATAGCTGTATTCACGGCCGCTACGATAGAGATGGCCTTTTCGGCTGAAGAATTTTGCGAATGAACCCAAAAATCGCCGAAATTTCGTTTTTTTCGTTTTCGCAGAAAGCTTAGTTGAACACCCTACCTAGTCCTAGTCCATGGGAGCAAGTCTTCAGCGGGTTAGCACATTTCGTGCTTCCCTAACAATCTTTTCTTAGGAGAGGTTTCGTAGAGGTCCTCCTGTGCGGAGCGTCATAACAAAAGAAACGGCGCAGCCCTATCGCGGCATGCGTCTGATATATTTTCGTTCACAGCGTTTCTTTTTTCACAAGGCACGCCAAAACCGATCAAAATGATGGGAAACCCGGAGATGTACCCCGGATGTCCCCCGACGACCACGTCTTGGAACTACCCGACATCTTTAGGAGTGCCTGTTTTTTTTGTTCCACAGTTGGCCGTCTCACGCTAGGGGTGCAGCAGCAGATATTTCTAAGAACTTTCTGAGCTCCTAACACGAGGAGCTCGATATCATCGTCATCATCATCATCATCCATCACCACCCGACCACACGACTTCGAAGACATTCCTTCGCGCAACCCGACCCACATTCTCATAATTTTTTCACTGACGCGTGCTACGATAGAGGTGCACCACTTTTTTTCTTAATACTACCTCTCAATTTTGGGAGCTTAAGACATGATCCTCCCAAAAACTGATTTGGAGAAAAAATAAAACTGCTACCGGATGCAAAAAAAAAAAAACCCAAAAACTGATTTGGAGAAAAGTAAAACTGCTTGTACCGGATGCGAAAAAAAAAAAAAATCTCATGGCCTAGGTACACAACGAGAAATCATGCTGAAAAAAATGTCGTATTTTTCCAACGATTTAGGGTAAAGGAGCCTTGTCCATCAGAAAACAAAAGTAGCCAAAAAATAGGTATACCTCTATCGTATCATGCGTCCGCTAGGTTCCTTGACCAATCACACATGCCAACTTATCATACGAACCGATAGTATCACATTTGAGGAGAAGCTCAACCGCGCAAAAGGTCACAAAACGATACAACGGCAGCTTGCGCTGCCGGGGTTGTAACGAAGACCACTGATAGGGACAGCTTACGCTATACCTACAATGGGACCCGAAGGGTGCGCCAGCTAGCGTTGGGCTGCGAAAGCAGCTGAGTTAAATCGACACACGACGCGTATGAAAATACGTGGAAGTGTGGTGAGCTAAAGCTTTATTTTTACCCATCCGCCGGAGGATAAAAAAAAAAAAAAAAGATAGTTTACCCTACACGCGCACAACCCCCGGTTGCCGTGGGATAAATCTCAGCGTCAAGCACATAGCAACAGCCCGTGGGGGTCATAACTCGGGTTGCGCTTTCGAGATCTTGTCAGAAAGGAGAAATCTTTTTTGAAGATTTGAAAAAAATAATCTTGGAAGAGATTTACACATGCACAGCGCATGCAAGGTGACGAACCTATTAGTAGCATAAATAGTGGTAGTGTTCATTAAGTATACCCCTGCCATGGCGTGCGTCTACCTCGCGGCGTCCTTCCACAAAAGCGACGCCCTCGGGTCCCTGCATTCGCCCCGGTCTTATCTGGCCTCTTCTGCCCACGGACGCCAGGTGCTTCCCCGTCGCAGCGTTGAACAGTTGCACGCGGTTGTTTCTGCGATGATAGCACAACATTGTCACATGTGATTTTCAGGGGGCATCCGGGCGCCATCCACGGGTTTCCGTGTGGATATGGGTTGTTGTACGACGCGTGAAAGGGGTTTCTGGTGCCCTAAACTCGCCCGGCAAGACGTTTGTAACTGTTGTCGTGTAACATGCGTGCGTTCGCGGCCGGCGGATGCAGCAAGCATCTCTCGAAACGGGGTACTCCTTGTTAAGGCGCGGAGTTAAAAAAACTCGGATAAAATAAAATAGAGAAGCACGCACGCATTTTAATTAAATTATTTCAATTCCTACGTCAGCCGTGAGTTCGATAAGTTGAAGGGTCGAATACCCATCTTTGCAAAGCTGCGTCATAGCCTATCATGATACTTTTTATTTAGTATGAATTGTTTTAGAACTAGCACGTAATTGAACGTGTTTCTCGGGTTGCGCGAACGAAATATCTTCGACGTCATGTTTCGGGCGATGATGGATGATATCTTAGGAGCTCAGAAAATTCTTAGAATCTTTTTAGAATCTTCTTAGAATCTTCCTAGAATCTGCTGCCCTACCGCGGGGTGACTTGAAGTTGCTATGTACGTCTAGCTGTCGCTAGGAGCAGATGCTTGCTACGATAAACAGAGGTACCACATTTTGGGCATTTTTTTTTTTTCTGAATGCCAGATGTTCTCCGCCGAGAATTGCTCAGTGTTAGGCGAGTGTTTCCGTTTTCGACGCGTGCTGCTATAGAGGTAGCAATTTTTCGGCAATTTTGTTTGCTGAACGGCCGGAACCATCGGAACGTCGTCGCCGTCGTCGTCGTCGTCGTTGCTGTTGTTGTTGTTGTTGTTGTTGTTGTTGTTGTTGTTGTTGTTGTTGTTGTTGTTGTTGTTGTTGTTGTTGTTGTTGTTGTTGTTGTTGTTGTTGTTGTTGTTGTTGTTGTTGTTGTTGTTGTTGTTGTTGTTGTTGTTGTTGCTGTTGTTGCTGTTGTTGTTGTTGTTGTTGTTGTTGTTGTTGTCGTTGTTGTTGTTGTTGCTGTTGTTGTTGTTGTTGTTGTTGCTGTTGTTGTTGTTGTTGTTGTTGTTGTTGTTTTTGTCGTTGTTGTTGTTGTTGCTGTTGTTGTTGTTGTTGTTGTTGTTGTCGTTGTTGTTGTTGTCGTTGTCGTTGTTGTTGTTGCTGTTGTTGTTGTTGTTGTTGTTTCTAAATGACGGGACCCCTTCACCCAAGAGAGTCGGAATGCCGCTATTGTTTCGTAACATATGTTTGTTTTTTATCGTATACCTAAGGCAATGGGGTGCTTGCTTTTTTTCCATCAGGTTTGCATTTTTTTTAGCTTCATTGTCAAAATATTTTTTTTTCGGTTGGTGAGGTGTTTGATACGTAGACCTCCCCTCAATAAGTTAGGAGTCTCAGAGAAAACAAAAAAATGGCTGATGCACCTGTACCGTACTATAGGCACTATTACTGGCATGCCACGATAGAAGTATACCTTTTTTTGGCGAAAATGGCTTCTGAATGACGGGGCTCCTTAACCTACTAATACAATCGTCGGAAAAAGAATAAATAATAGGCCATTTTTTTTTTCCGGCATGATCCCTCGTTGTGTACCTAGGCCATGGGAGTTTTTTTTTTTCATCTGGTCAGCGGTTTTACTCCTCTCCGAATCAGTTTTTTGGGAGGATCATGCCTTAAGCTCCCAAATTGAAGAAACCTCCGAAAAAAAAAATGGTGCACTTCTCCCGTGCTATTAGAACTAATAGTGCCAATAGAAGAATGTATGTGTCCTATATGTCGAAGCGTTTGTCGGGTCGCTCTATGCCAAAAAATTGTGTCTTACCGCCTTTAGGGCCGCCAAACCCCGCCCTATGCTGTTTTCAAGTAATTTTGTCCCCAACTGGGTGTCCAGTTGTCAAGGCGTTAAAGTCAGGTATTCGGGCGAGGTAGAGTGTCCTTTATCTAAGAGAGTCGTCGCAGGAACATCGGTGCACCCATGCTTTAGCGTGCGGCATGGGTTTATCATGGGTTTACAGCAGTCAGTGTGGTTGTCGTGCGCGGAATGCCGTTTTGTTTCTTTGGCGCAAGGAACGATCGCTGTTGGTACCAGTCGTCCGGCACCGCAGGGCTTGGCTTTGCGACGTTTTCGTGCTTGTTAGGGTTGTTGGTTGAATTAAGCTTCACCGATAGGTAGGTATTTGCTGGGTGATGGACTCGAAGCCATCTAACGGAGTTTCGGTTCGAGAGAAAGCACCATACTACGTCGAACCACAAAACGTGCCATTTATCAAGCAAAGGCGCAGCAGTCTTAGAACTACCGGACGAAATCAACCGAAATACACAGCCAACTAATGACCTGCAGGCGACTTATACTCAGCCAACTCACAGACGCACCGGTTGGGGTCCAAATATAAGCCCCTTTTCCCAACTATAACGATGCAACACAGACCGCGTCTGCGTTAGTGTGGATGGGTTAGGGCCTGGTTTCGCCGCGGATAGAAGGCGTTCGCGCGAGCCACCCCCCTATGCCTTTTTCCGTCTTTCGGGATGTTTTTTGTTTGCTATATGAACCCGCCACGGAATGGCTAGCTACGCCGTGCTAAATTTAATCGCCTAAACTTGTGCTTGTTTTTCTTCCATCGGGGTACAGAGTCACTTGGGGCGAGCGGCTCAATCGCAGTAGAAGTGAAAAGCGTGTACCCCCCGTACCGTAGCCACGTGTCTGTAAACGCGACTCATATTTGTGCCCAGACTGACCAGTACTACTCACCCGCTGTCCGCAACCGCCAGAACCTTGCTGTCGGCCGAGAGACCCGATTGGCATGGCAGCATAAGCTCGCCGGGCGCACGTCCCTTTCCACCCAGAGTGGGTGCCCTAGGCCTCCCCTCGAGTCCGTATGCCTGCCAATGAATTGATTGGGCGAAGGTTGGTGCCTCGTAGTAGTATTTTGAGCATTTTTGTCAGCTATTATTGCGTTCAGCAGTAAGACACATGCTACGTTATAGAGGTGCATTCTTCTATTTTTTTTTTAGCCTCTTAACCCCCTTACAACTGGAAACCCGTTTTTGGGGGCAAAATTACTTGGATTTTGTATAGGGAGGGGTTCGGGGGCTCTAAAGGGGTTAACATGATTTGAGGAGTTCCATTTGCCGTCGGAAGCAAAATCTATTTTTTTTAGCAAAGTGGAAGACTTAGTGTAATCCGATGGCCAATCTGATGGCCTACGTGTAAAAAAGCGTTCAGATTGGGAAACAAAAATGAGATTAATGACATTCCGGGCGGTTTTGGCCTACAATCTGTACTTTCATTCTAGGTGTGATAGTATTGGTTTTATAGATGATATTTTCTCCCCACGGCTAAACGTAACCAATAAAAGCTTTTGCCATTGTTCTTCAAATGCCCCCCCAAAAGGGCCTCATTATCAGAGAAAGCCCAAAAGTACTAAAGTGCCTGAATCGTAGCACGCATCTTAATAGGGCCCTGCATACGGTCGGAAGGCAAGTTAAACTGTGGTTCCGTAGGTCTGCCGATTGGCCACAACAATGCAGACGCAAACCGATGATCAGGAGAATGTTACAAACAGAAATACCGCAGCAGTACTGGACATGGCAAGAACCAAGGCAATAATGTTCCAAACAGAAGTACCGCAGCAGTACTGGACATCTAACAAGAACCAAGGCAATAGGAAAGGCAGGCTGGTATTTACGTATTTACAGGAACAGGTGAAACCCGGGAGCCGTTACGCGCAAGTGTTAAGGAATTAGCGGGGGATTAGTCCGTTTGACCACTTGCAAAAGGTTAACCGATAGCTTACCCAAATTAAGCCTTATAACACTCTCCCCCCCTGAAACGGCGGGATAGCAGGTCGGCCGGATATACGGGCGGACTTGTCAATAATACAAGACGTTTCATCAATAGCTTACCCAAACTAAGCCTTATAACACTTCCCCCCTGAAACGGCGGGATAGCAGGTCGGCCGGATATACGGGCAGACCTGTCAGTTATCCAAGCCGTTTCATTTCCTGGATATACCGAGGAGAGTATTTTTCAAGTTCGCCATGGGGAAAGTCTGAAAAAGTTTATTATTGTGGATGGTGGGAATCGAACTCACGACCCAAAAAACCCATGGTCCTGCCGACGACGCCATTTGTTAAGGAGTTGGTGGGGTATTAGTCCGTTTGACCACTTGCAAAAGGTTAACCGATAGCTTACCCAAACTAAGCCTTATAACACAAGTTAGTCTAGATCGCACCCTCTCCCAAAACAAGAATACTGACCCCGGCCGGTTTCTTGTTGTTGTTGTTGTTGTTGTTGTGGTTGTTGTTGTTGTTGTTGTTGTTGTGGTTGTTGTTGTTGTGGTTGTTGTTGTTGTTGTTGTCGTTGTTGTTGTTGTTGTTGTTGTTGTTGTTGTTGTTGTTGTTGTTGTTGTTGTTGTTGTTGTTGTTGTTGTTGTTGTTGCTGTTCGTTTTTGTTGTTGTTTTTGTTGTTGTTGTTGTATGGTCAGCATTTATGTTCCATATGAGGGTGTCCGTATGCACTGTACGCCAATCCCGTTCGAATTCATCCAGAAAATATTGTTTTGTAAGGACTTTTGGGGCATAATGTTGATATCCCAAACAACCTTTACGTTCTATCCAGAGTGGTATATGTTTTTAGCGATCTTTGTGAAGGTATGCCGCGGGTACTCAGGCTGTCGGTGCTGCACTCCATATCACTGGTGCCCAACTCGAGAACGACCATGATCCATGGCAGTAATCAGAGCAGGCACGCGCTGTGGTCTCGCACCTGCGAATTTTCCACACATTATTAGACAAATCGGATCCCTAGACTATAGTCTATTTGTACATGATCTGCGTATTTCAAGGCAGGCATATCCCTGGTTTATATTATCGGCATAGCCTATAATACTTCGAAGTAGATCATGTTGTCGTGACATCCGCAGGATCTGAAGGATCATGCTTCCTGGGTTGGGTCGGTAGTCTATAGGTACAGATCCTACACAACATACCGACCGGCACATGTATGACCTAATGACCTAAATGATCTAGATGATCTAGATGATCTACTGTCGATGATATAGATTATCTAGATCGTGATCTGCCTACTGTGAGGACATTTCTACGATGAACTACTGTAGGCGGACACTGCCTCCCCTCCCCTCGCTTGATTTTGTCTCAGAAAACCAGAGCTAGGGCTGCTGTTTTGTACGTGTGCGCGGCCGGCACTGAAAACATCCAGGTTCTTCAAAGATGCAGTACGAGAGTACAGGATACGATTTCAAACAAAAATTTAAGGACCATTCGAATAGTACCGTAATGGACCCTCCATTTTCGTACGTACTGTAATAGAATCTGAACGGCTGGCCGTTGTCGCTGAACTGGGGCGATTTCAAAGCAGGCAATCGCTATCATACTTACTTGTGATCAAGCGCTTACAATTTGTCTATGATACGACAGCATGCGCGCGGACATGGTTTTCTCTCGCTTGATTTTGTTGCAGGAAACCAGCTCTACTGCGAGTATCCAGTACCTGTGCGCGGCAGGCACCATATACATGCAAAGATACGATACAACAATTTTGAACGAAAATGTAAGGATCGTTTATATGTTGACATTGATATTCGAAAAGCCCCTACATTTCCGTCCACAGCGGAATATTTAACGGCTAGTCGGTGTCGCTGGGCTGGAGAAGGGAAAACGAGATTTCAAAGCAGGCAGTCGCCGCTGCTTGGGGTCAATCGCTTGCAAGTTTTCTGCGGTACACTGGGCAGTCGGGTACGGATTGCTCTGGTTAGATTTGCTGTCACGATAAACCAACGCTACGCGCGCGCGGCAGGCACCGTCGTAATATACAGATACCTGATACATAACAACTACGATATTAAATACATAGTTACAGTACAGGATGCTATCTTGAACGGTAATTTTAGGACCGTTTTAATATTCTTTTTACTTCACAAACGGCCCTTAAAGTTCTGCACAGAGCGGAATCATTGACGACTACTCGCTGTTGCTGAGCCGGACACGCAAGAAAAAGGAGGAAAACGGCAGTTTCAAAGCGGGCAGTCGCCGCTTGTAGTCAAACCCGTACAATTCCCTATGGCGTATCTATGCATGCGGACACGGCTTGCTCCAGCTTGGTTTGTCGCAGGAAACCAGCGCTGCGTTCGCGTGGCAGGCACCGTCATGATTCAAAGATACGGTAGAAATGCAGCATAATATTTTGGACTAAAGCGTAAGGATCGTTTTACATTAATTTTAAAACCCCAAAAGTCTTTACATTTCCGTCTGAAACGGTATATTTAACGGCTGCTCGCTGTTGCTGAACTGGAGAGCGAAGAAGGCAATTTCTACTCAGGCAATCGCTCCCTGTCGTCAAGCATTTGTTTTTTCTTCTGTTGTACTTTCGTATGCACGCGGGCACGGCTTGCTCTCACGTGATAGTTGTGCCAGGAAACCAGCTCTACTACTGCAACTTGTACCTGTGCGCCGCAGGCATGCAGTAGTAACATTCGAAGATACCGTACTTGTACGAGCACCAGATACTAGTTTGAACGAAAATTTAACAACCGTCTAAATATTGTTTATAATCCATCAACAACCCTTATTTTTTAGTCCTAGAATGGCTTTGACCTGATTCGATGTCTTCGTGCCCGCACCTGTACGCGGCCAAGCGCGTTAGAAATCGCTATGGCGTCACCCTGATGATTCCCGATGCTTGCAAGGTTGCCTGCCAACTCATCGATGCCCCACTCTTGGGTCAGAGATCCCTTGGTGCCCACAGACTCATAGTCCCTGGCTAGCAGACAACTGCGGGCACGAAATGCCTTGGAAGCTCTGGCCGGCATTGCCACCTTTTTCACTTTTTCAATCTCATCTCGAAGGAGTTTTTATCCTCAACCATCTCCTGGATAACCCATGCTCATCCGACGTGTTGTCCCTTCTCCCTCCTGGTACACACGTGCCTTCATTTTAACCTCGCACAGGGCTCAGCATCCCCACTGTTCGTCATATGGATCGAGTTTTTGGTGGAGCACGCACACAAAACAAAACAAAAAACGTGAAGATATCATCGACCCCTATCCCCTGTACAAATAAAAACGCTATCGTCATGTTCTAAAACTCCTTGTTTGAACATCCGCTATTAACAGCAGTGCTGGTGCGCCTACCAGTACGTCACGGCACCATGAGGGGTGGTCGCTGGACCAGACGAGAGCCCTCAGTGGATTCATCTATGACTGTAGGGGCTGCCACTGCTGCAGTAGCGGTGACAGCAGCAGCATCAGCAGCAGCAGCAGCAGCAGCAGCAGCAGCAGGAGCAAGCACAAGGTTGTCGATTGTCGCACATCGGCAGCACGCTCCGTCGTTTATTCCATCGTCATGCACGCTGCCATGTAGAGGCCGAACGATAGCTGGCAGCGGGCACCAATCGTCCACGTCTGCCTTCATCAGACGCCCCCACGGTGGTGGCGTTTCCTTGCCAAGGTCGGACAGGCGGCGTGATGGTGGTGTTGGGGTGGGTGTCCATGACCGCACGCACGCTCGTCGTCTGGCGGTTGAATCCCCGGGGCAAGAAGGGGATGAGGCCGCAGTAGCAGCAGCAGAGGCGGCTGCAGCAGCAGGCAACGAAGGGTCTATTTTGGCTTCCCAGGAGGAAGGGGGTGGCTGTAACGGTCGTGGTGGCAATGATGGGAGTGGTGGCGATGAGATGCAGGATGAGGAGGAGGAGGGGGTGGAGGGAGAGGAAGAGGACGAGCGAGAAAAGGCGTTAGAGGAGATTGACCACAGGTACGTACCAGGTACAGAGGTATTAAAACATATTTCAAATACTTCAGCATGAGTCTGACAAATTGAGTGATCAATACTAATATGCATATATTACAATATCTTTATATTATACATGCGAGTGTGTGTTTCTGGGTCATACTTTGGGAAAAAGGACGTCAGCCGCGAGTTCGACGAATTTCAGGTCAAAACTCATCTTCGCAAGCTGCGTTGTTGGTACTTGTAATATACCACATACTTGTACGTACTCGTAAGCTGCCAGGTAACCTGGTACACATGTAATCAAGAACCTGTTTTTTCCACGTGTGACATACCAGCAAGATAGGGGCGTACGAAGTGCCTGATAGCCCTCAGCAGCTACAGCAGCAGTAGAGTACGGCAGTGCGTAGAAAACTGCATACATCATACCCGCATACTGGTACCTTTTACGAAAAATTCCAGGGAACGGTAGACAGCAGTACGAATACGAGCACCACGGCATGGTAGAGTACCATACGATTGGTTGCCACAAATCATACGAAGGCAGACCTCGCTACATATGGCAAGAACCTGCTTCGGACCACATGTGGCAGAGCCTACAGCATCAGCACAGCAACACTCTGGGGTAAGGGTTGTACCGGCGTAGCTTTCAATTCCAGAGGGCGATGGGCAGCAACATGATACGAGTCTCAAACTTGTCTGTAGTTTGCCACGTACAGCACGTGCCTCGCTCCGTTTGTCAAGAACCTGCTTCGGCCGACTCGGCCGAGCACGCGAAAAGCTTGTCACCGGTCGTCGCTCCTGTTGGTCGAGGCTGGCTTTTCACTCGCCCGCATTTTGTTCAAAACCGCCACCTACACACGCTGCGGAGCCACGCGACTGCTCCTGCCGCCCACGCGCCTCCCACATGGTTGAGTTTAGGGTCAGGATCAGGGTTAGGGTTAGGTAGGTCCGGGGTCGGTTGGTCAGGGCCGAAGTGCACAGTTGAAATTGTCCACAAACGACGGGTGCAGGGACTTTGTTGCGTGCCCATCTTGCTTGTCGACGGAGCTCCTTCGGCCACGCGTTACACAGCAGCACTCTGTACTAGCTATCAACTGCACAGCAGCGGCAACACAGCAGCAGTGCAGCAGCAGTACGCAGCCGTTGTATCGGCGTATCTTTTTCATCTCCAGGGGGCGATAGATAACCCAGTTGGGACCCATGCAAAGCGGCCGAAAAAGACGGCGAGGAAACCTTATCGAGCGACCTCGTAGCAAGAGCTTAGGGCTACGGCTAGGGTTAGGGTTGGGGTTAGGGTCAGGGTGATAGCCGCATGCATGCTACGATAGAGTTGCCCCCCTTTTTTTTTTCTGAGGTTCTTTAGTTTAGGAGGTTAAAACATCTTAACCCTCGTGATTCGGGAAAACATAAAAGTGCTTCCCCATGAGCAGTATCATGGCCTTACAGTAGGTATTCAATAAAAGTATTGCGAAAAAAATGTAGAACGAAATTCCGACGATCTCGGGCTCAAGAAGCCCTGTCGCTCTGAAAACGTTTCGGCCATGAAGCGCGACCTCTATCCTGGCACACGTCGATGCTGCTACGCCATCATGCCGGGAACTTGCCGTCAATTTCGCTACGCTCTGCACTTTGCGGCACGTCTCCTATGTACCAGCAGCCCCGGCTACTTTCGTATGGCCGATGCTGTGACCGAGTTATTTCTCATGGTCACCTTTTCCCTCTCATTTCGCAACGGGGTTTGTTTCATGTTTTCGTATTCAGCGTGTGCCGGCACTCACGCCACATTCTCATACTATTTTCCGATCTCTTCCACAACTGACCTAAATACATACGAAGTACCAGTAGTTATGGTGCCAGGTACAGTAGTACCAGCATAGGTATGGCTCAAGAAACGTTGTTTCTGGAGGGGGAAGACACCGCTTGTTGGTGGAGACACCCCTAATTGTAACCCTGTGACCGCTGTGGGTGAAAACCACAGCCCACACAGTATTTTATATATATAGGTTTTAATGTCATTGAGCGTTTCATGGTTAGGTTCGGGCTAGGGATAGGTTGGGGTTGGAAATAGGGATACGTATCACGCCCCCCCCTCCCCCCTGAAACATATTGAAAGAACACCAAACATATAGGATTCGGTACGTATGAAATCCGTCATGTGTGGAGGCGTTTCTTGAACGCGGGAAACGATAATAAATTTGAAAGTAAGGTCCCGGCTAAGCGTTTGGTCAGACGGTCTCACGGAGCAGCGAGTGAGTATCGATGTATTGAGAGCTACGAGCACCAGAGCGAAGCTGGTAAGAGTGTCGGAGGTCGGTCTCAGCAGCTCGCGCGCACTGGAAGCAGAAACACTACCCGGTATCTGGTATACATTGCCATCTATGTTGTGGGGGCTGTGATTTTCATCCAATGTATGATCAGTTGCTCCCCTGGTTTCGCGTTCATTTTGTGCGAGCATGCCGCCAACGTTCCCGTTACCCTCCCGCTTGACTGATCTATGCGCGGTTCATGAAATAATGTCGACGATAACGTCAATGTTACGATCATTCGCACAGGCAACGGAAATTCACGGTCGCCATGACGGAGCTTGGACACTCTCGGCGATGGAAGGCCGTGCCAGGTGAGACTTGCTAAGGGCAATCCACGTTTGAGGGTGTGATGTGACGCAGGACGAGCTTAAACCTATCTCTTCAAGACTACCCCCCCCCCCCCCCTGGAGGAGGAGGCGTTCCTGCGCGGAGATTTAAGTCGGGCAAAAGCTGTTAAAAATAAATATTGTCCCCACCCCACCCCCCCCTGCCCCCATCCCCGACCCTCCCCCACCCTCACCCCCCGTGCCCCATTCCTCTCCTTGTCAAGTCCTCATCACGGAAGCAGGGTGGTTGATGTTGCCTCTAAACGTGATCTGCCTCAACGATCAACCCAACCCAACCCCACCCCCCCATCCGCCCCCCCTTTCCCCACCCCCTTCTTGTACAGTCCTCATCGCAGAGGCAGGGCGGGTGGGCCTGCCCTTGAACGTGATCTGCCTCAACGCCGCGATGTCGGTTTTCGCAAGGAGCGGGCGCTGGTACGAGGCGCTTGATCTCCTGGGAAAAATGCGAAGGGGGGCACTTCTTAGTGAAGTAGCAGGCGGTGCCGACCAGGGGAGGATTATGAGGGAGCCCCGGGCGGAGATGGTTGCGGGGTCGGCGTGGGCGTCGTCTTCGCTGCTGCCCTTGCCTGAGCCAGATGAGATTACTTTCAATGCTGCAATTAGTGGTGAGTGTACAAGGAGGAGGGTTGGGTTTAGATGGGGGGAGGGAGGGGGGGGAAGGGGGTGTATTCATCATCGTGCATGGTCGTAGCCCTTAGGATCATAGACCCTTGCGTCCGTACAGTGCTGGGACAGAGTACTCATGGTCAGACGTGACCCTACTCTTAAGACAATGGAGGGGGGTTGAGAGGATGGGTAGGAAGGGGGGGTATGGGTGGGGGAAGGGGGGGATGGTAGGGCGGGGGCAGGGATGGCGGGGGAGGGAGGGTGTGTGTGGGCGGGGGGATAAGAAAAGTGTGAAGGAAAGGAGCGGGGGAGGGGGGGGATGGGGACGCTTTGAGGGGAGGAGTAAGAACGGTTGAATGGGAGGGGAAGGGAGGAGGGGCGGGGGGGGGGAGGAAGGGCGGGGGAGGGGGGGGGCAAGCGGGGAACATTTCTTGTGCTGTCTGTCAAGGGTGTTGGCGGGGGAGGGAGAGAAAATGGGGGAGGGTTCCTGTTGATGTGCGTCCCAGCGCTGTGGGCGGAGGCACGGCATTTGTATGGCCACGTTTCGCGCACGATAATATTACATCATCGGCCACTTGAACCAGACCGAGCTACCAGGCTACGGTTGTGTGTGTTTACGCTGCGATATAAGGGGCTGTACCACACACGCGCAGCATTGGGATGCTTCCACACCTCGAACAGATGACGATCTAGATCATCTAGATCATATATATCAAATATATATCATCTTGATCATCATCTAGATCATCTAGATCATATACCTTCGAAGTAGATAATCCAGATCATCTAGATCATCTAGATAATATAGACCATCTCCAGTTGATCCTGTATCTACTGTTACGAGATGATGTGCAGGATCTGAATATGTAGAGTACAGATCCAACCAAGAAAACGTGTGCTACACCATGCAGACCATCCTACCCAGTGACACGAGCTAGCCCGTACAGGTCTTCCCTGAAATATCTACACGGTACATCATCAAGTGAGGACCGGTGATCTGTCCGACTTGTGGAAGCTTCCACCGACGCACGCTTTTTCTAGTTTCTTGATGGTCGTACCGCCCCCACTATTCGCTCGCGCCCTCTCGATACGTCCGCTGTTCCACGCTTTTCCTGGTCGCTTTGTGGTCGTCTATACCTCCTCCCTGTTACTTCTGCCCGGTCGGTGAAAACGCGACAATTCTGCTCCGTGCCAGCATTGTCGGAAAGCGAGGGTCTATGGTCGTATGGACTACAGTCGTGCATGGTACGATGATTACCCCCCCCTCCCTCATCCCCCCTCTGTTCTTGTTTGCCTGTGCGCCACCGCTGCCGCCGCTTGTGGTAGCTTGCGGAAGGGGAAAGCGCTGGAAGCCAGCTGTGGATCTCCTCGAAACGATGCGGCGGCAAGGGCTAACGCCTGATGCGGTGAGCTATGACAACGGTCTTGGTTTGTTGGGTCAAGGTTTGCTGGTTGGTTGGGTTGGTGGGG
>JABAKD010000004.1:3348764-3561264 GCA_012845835.1 Undaria pinnatifida | reverse complement strand
GGCTGAAAGACGCGTACTATGCGATAGAGGTATACCGTTTTTTGGCTGAACCGGTTTCTGAATGACGGGGGCTTCTTAATCCAAAATCGTCGGAAAATTGCCATTTTATTTTGCAATATATACATATATACCTGACCACGGGTTTCTACACGGGCCTGCATGTTCAGCTTGCTCAAAGTCAACAACTGTTTGGGTGAGGTACTATTAGTGTAGAGTTTCTCAAGTAAATATCTCTACCATAGCGTGTGCAAAAACAAAAACGACATTCCCGCGATTGTGGGTTAACCCCTTCAGAGCCCCCAAGCCCCTCCCTATACTAAGTTCAAGCAAATTTGTCCCCAAAAAGGGTTTCCAGTTGCTCCATACCATTCCCCCCTTTAGAGCCCCCAAATCCCTCCCTGTACTAACTTCAAGTAAAGTGGTCTTCAAAAATGGTTTCCAGTTGTAAAGGCGTTAAGGAGCCCCGTTATTCAGAAAATGTTTTTGCCAGAAAACGGTATACCTTAATTCCTCTACCGTAGCACTGGTCATACAAACGACCACCCACCTCTATTTCGTAGCCCGTGTTGCCTTCAAAGTTGGCCCAGCCGTCTCTCTCGTCGTCCCCCGGGCCTGTCGGTATCGACAGCGGCACCGATGTCACAACCAATTTCCAGAGAGCCGTTGAGTCTGTCAACGCACCTTTCAGCCATTCCAGCTTTTTTTCGCGGCGGGGAAAGACGAGAAAGAAAGCAAAAGGGAGGCAGCAACGAAAAAAAGCAAAACCAGACGTGAGAGATGTTCATCGATGAATAAAACATGAGAGCGACAACAAAATTACAGCAGCGGAAAAAATTACAAAAAAAAAAAAAAAAAAAAAAGTGAAACAAAACTGATGAATGAAACAAAAGAGTGACACTACAGCACAAAAAACAAAAAAACTACTAATATTGATAGTGAAGGCCGAGGCCGACGGACAAAACAAAAAAAAGGGATAACAAATAAAGATAAAAAAAAAAACAGAAATAAACGAAACGTTCGCGAAGAGCGAACGTACGGGGCACTGACAATATCATTGTCATTCGGGGCGTTTCCGTTAATGAGCCATCCCACGGTAGGGTTGCAGCAGAAAGTCCCATCACTCCTCACATGAGGAACTCAATATCTCACCCGAAAAAATGACTTCGAAGGCATTCGTTCGCACAACCCGACCAAGCTTCTTCTATGACTTAGTCCTAAAAACAAATGTACTCGTGAAATTTCTTCATTGACCGGCAGTTCCTCGCATGAGGAACTCAGTCGACCAGGGACTATTTGGCGCAATCATACAACTGCGACCCCTACCGTGGGATGACTTTAATTGTGGGTCGAAAAAATAGTGGTGGTCTTGCTGTATTGCCGGTGTGTGCCAGCCAACAATACCGGCATTATATCGGGCACCGGCACTATTGGGTATATTGTCGATACTCGTAAATTCAATAGCGGGTTTCAGTCGTGCATAGCGATTTCACCGGCACTGTACCAGCACAATTCTTAGCAGCATCAGAAGCAGCCATGTGCGTGTTCTCCACATTAACCTGGTATTTCAACCCATCTACACCCAGCACAACCAGTGTCCGTGCTATTTCATCATCCTACGACGTAGAGAGACGAGGTCTGCTACCGCTGTGGTCACCAACTACGAGACAGAGATACTCATTTGCAAATACAACAAGGTGATTTGGCCATGCAATGCCAACCGCAATGAAGTACGCGGGAAAAAAACGGTTCGCTACTGCTGGAACTATAGTAGTCGTAGTAGTGTAAACAGGAGCAAGTGTAGAACTACTACAAGTAATAGTAGTAGCATATCGTAGTTTTAATATTCACCGAGACGCCGCGTTAATGTTTTTACTAAGGGGGCGAAAAAAACACACACAGAAAAGGGAACATCTCAACCTTTCAGTCAAGCTCTCTTATGACATGCGGCGACATATACCCCCGGGCAGAAACAGCAACAGTAAGAGTAGGAGCAGTGGCCGTAGTAGCACTACAGTAGTATCAACATCCCCCCGTTCACAAGCACCGTTTTCCAAGAGAAACGATGCCCATCCGTCATATATCAGTACATTTTTGCAAGTACTACTGTGTGAAATGCTGCAAAACGGAGTAACACTCTACATTCAAGGAAAATTGATGATTCCCCAAACGGGCGATGCCGCTGTAAATGGCCCCAATCTCAAGTTGTACCAGGTATAAGCGATTGAGGTGCAGAATGGAGGTATTCGCACACGTTTCCTCTACATTTTGCTTTTACTCTCCTTGGGTGTCTTCCGTTTGGGGGCGTTTATGACGAGCAATCGAGGTTGAAGCTCATGCCGCCTGCACACATCGTCGGGTAGCCAACATAAAATATATCAAACCGCATATCATACGCAAAAAACATTTTTTACACGGGTCAGGACACTTCTCGCGGTTCGGGTCAGGTCAGGTCAGGTCAGGTCAGGTGGGGTCGGGTGGGGTCGGGTGGGGTCGGGTGGGGTCGGGTGGGGTCGGGTCGGGTCGGGTCGGGTCGGGTCGGGTCGGGTCGGGTCGGGTCGGGTCGGGTCGGGTCGGGTCGGGTCGGGTCGGGTCGGGTCGGGTCGGGTCGGGTCGGGTCGGGTCGGGTCGGGTCGAGTCCGGTAGGGCCGGGTCGGGTCAGGATAACCCATGCTGATCCGTGAGGTATGAAAACCGCCTGATCCGCCGCGATCCGCCCCGTGAGACCTCGAACACCTCCTGACCCGACCCGCGGGTCGGGTCGTGACCCGCGAAAAGTCGCGGTGAAAAGAGCACACACTCAGGTACCTGAGTGGCCCCGAGCATAGTCTTGGGGTTCTCTGCCGTGTCTTCGTCGGTAGGCAGCGAGCGGTACTGCCGAGTGTCCAAGATGAACAGCTCGACCATTTTTCCCCACCTGGATCGAATAGACACGCAGAAAAGAAGGAGAAGGGGATAGTTAGATTTGATGGTAATCGGTGTATTGTTTGTCAGATTTCGCAGTTCGTAGAGTCGGGGGGGAAAGCACCATTGAACGGAGCCACACTCCTAAAAAGGCGCCAAAACGAAAAATAAAAACGGATCGTTGTGATTTCTGTGCGAATCGAGAAAACTACGTTTTAGTCGTATTTTTACAACTTTGGTTTTACTTGGTTTTAGTATTCTCCCCCCTGTTAAGCTCCTTGAAAACAAACATGGCTTGAGTTTTTCTTCGCTTGTGCTCCCCGGTCACTCAGAAAAAATTCAGGGCTTCTCGCGGGTAGGGTCGGGTCGGGTCGGCTCGTGTCAGGGTCGCCCGACCCGACCCATGATATTCGAAACCCTCTTGATTCAACCTCCAGCCCGACCCGTGAGATTTCGAGCACCTTCTGACCTGACTCGACCCGACTAGACCCGCGAGACTTTGAAAATCTCCTGGCCCGACCCGCTTGGCCCGGGGTTTGACCCGCGAAAAGCCTTGAAAAAAAAATAGGCTCATAAGTTCTACCTACGGTTAGCTCTACGGTAGCACGAGTGGTCAACACAAACCAAACCTCTGACCTGACGCTCCGGTAGAAGTCTAGCGCCTCCGAAGGGTCCGTGGTTGCCCTGATGGGGTTGTAGTTAAGAAAAGCTTCTAGGCCGATGGGAAGCAGACTTACCCCCTCCGTGTCTGCAAAAAAAAATTGTAAAGAAAAAAACACGAAAATGCCGAAAACGATGACGGAAATGATCGCGAAAGTATATGATGAAAATGATCACCAAAATGCTCACAAGATTGATCACGAATACGAACGCACGATCAGATTGGGTTGTTCGAGCAGGAAAACTTTCGGGTCGATGGGCAACAGACTTTCCCCCGTCTTGTCTGCAAAAAAAGCTGGAAAAAAAGAACGATCACAAAAAGTGAGCACACGAAAAAGACGATCGATCACCACAAGACCACCAAAACAATCACGAAAATTACACGAAAACGATCACGACAACGAACACGATCTGATCAGGTTGTAGTTCAGAAAAGCTTTTACAGTAGGCCAATGGGAAGCAAACTTTTCCCCGACGTGTCTGCAAAAACTAATTTTTCTAGAAAACGGTATATAAAAACCGGTGTCGAAAATTATCACCAAAATAATGACAAAATTTATCACGGAAATTGTCACGGAAACAATGCCGGACACGATCTGATGGGTTTGTTAAAAAAAGCTTCTAGGACGATGGTAAGCAGACTTCCCCCCGCCATGTCTGCTAAAATGATAGGTTCTAAAACTATCACAAATACAATCACGAAAACGATAAAAAAAAAACGGCAACACAAACGATAACGAAAAGACGATCGCGAACGATGCATAATGAAAGCGGATACAAAAATCATCCACGAAAACGATTTTAAACATAAAAAGGCAACACAAACAATAAAAAAGCACATGAAAATGATCAACACCACCACGAAGACGAGAACGGAAGCGAAATTCGACATCGCGTACGCAAAAGCACGTAAACGGAGGTTCGACCAAGAAAAAGCAATCACGACAAGCCAAATCTAAAACCGATTACTTCTACAACAGTATGGAGGAAGCGGCCAAGAAGCTACCGCACAGCAAATACGGTGGGGTGTCGGGAGGTTCAACATTAAAAAAATTAACGGCTGTGGCTTCGCCGGAGTTGCAATATATTTGGTGGCGGGAGGGGGGTCTCACATGGCGGAGTGGTCCGTTCATCAAACCCTGGTCCGAAGTCATCGACCACCTCGTGATCGTCCCATGTCATGAAGAACGCTTGGCTGCTCAGCAGTGATTGGTCTGATGGTGGTGGTGGTGGCGGCGGTGGTAGTAGCAGAAGTAGTTGAAGTGGTAGTAGTAGTCGTACATGTAGAAGTCGTAGAAATAGAAGTTGTGCACCCGTGATAGTAGTAATGTAATTGCAATAATTGCGGGTCGACGGGATAAGCCAGGGAGAGGGGGGAGGGGGGTGGGACAGGGCGGGGCGGCGTGATGTCAGCACAAACAAAAGCGCCTTACAGCCACGATAAGGGAGGCAAGAACAAGCATAGAACAGCAGACAACAGCAACAGCAAAAAAACAACAACAACAACAACAACAACAACAACAACAACAACAACAACAATAACAACAACAACAACGACGACGACGACAGCGACGACGACGACAACAACAACAACAACAACAACATCTGTAACACGGACGAAATAATGGAACCAGCGGAATAGGTTACTCACAGCCAGGGTCCTCGAGGTTGTATTTCCAGTGTGCCCAGTAGGCATCGAGATCGGCGGATCGTTCGAAGTCTCCCTTCACCTGTGTGTTGCCCCCTAGCCCGGCTGCGCGACACACACCGTCCCCTGCTCCGTGAAAACAAGACAAGACAAGATAAGACGAAGCAAGACAAGACCAGAGAACGCAGCGTACGAGAAACACGGGACGAGGTAGAACATGACAAGACGAGACAAGACGAGGCAATACAACACAACACAACTACAACAGTAGCGCGCGAGCGCTGCGGCCACCCACCCACCCCACCCCACCCCATCCCAGTTACTGACCATAAATAGCGTCCCCGACGTTGAGGAAAAAATCGTACGGGCCGGCCGCGTTGATGACATCCATTAGTGGAAACCCCTCGTCGGCATCCCGGCAGACGTTTTGCCCTGAAATGTCCCCCCCCCATGCGAATTTCACCTTCCAGTGTTGATGTACGCCATTTGGCACAAGCAACAATACCAGGAATATGGTAAACGGTAACATCAAATATGTACGAGCGAGAAAATTGTCCAATGCGAGGAGGAGGGGGAGGGAAGGGGAGGGAAGGGGAGGGGAGGGGAGGAGAGGGGAGAGGAGGGAAGGGGAGGGAGGGGGGAGAGGTTCAGTAGAGGCTTGTTAACGACAACGACATCTTTGCCATGGAGACAAACACGTACATATTCGTCTGTGCGTTCTTTCATTCGTTCCACGATGTCCTTATGTCATTCCATTATTTCGTTAACAATTGTTCCATGCTTTGGGGGGCGTAAATACAAGGTATTACATACCCGTGTTCAGGTTATATATACCCGGGGAGGTTACCCGGCTACCCAAAAATATATGCAGTAGTGGTCCCTCCACGGTGCCGGTTGCCCTCTATAGTGCCGGTTGCCCGCTATAGTGCCTGTGAAATCGCTTGGCACAGGTGGGAACTACCAGAAGCGGTAAAACGCGGAGTAGTGCGGGTTGCCGATATAGTGCCGGTATTTCCGGCTGGCACATACCGGCGCTATCCAGGGACCACTCTACCGCGTCAGGAATGTTGCAGCAACGTGCGGCAGGCGGTACTATGATACGACAATGCGGGGTGACTTGTCAGGACCAGTACCACGAAGAGGGGACATTGTGTATGTAGAGATCGAGCTGTCAGAAGGCACTCCATCGTGACATTGGAGGGTTAGAGGATAGGCTCCCGAGATGGGAACGCCTTCCTGTGATCGCGGAAATCCCTAAAACCAAGAGACACCGCCCTGGGTTCGTTTTTTTTTTTACCTTTTTAGGCGTGAAAGAGTTGGTAGAGAGAGCGAAGAGGTCCCAACGGATGAAGACGTTGCGAGATTTTTTTATCTATACGATCGAATAAATCCCAACGCCCAGCCATCTGGTCAAGGGTTCGGTAATCAGAAGAGGAACCACCGTCGATTTATTTTTCGAGTCCAGTTCCAACAATTTCGTCAGTTGGCACCTCTCCACTCTCTCTACCAATGCCTTCACGCCCAACCAGCCCTCACTGACCTTGCCATCCAGCATGATTTTAATAGGAGCACTAAGTTTGTTCCCTCACAGGGAGGGTACTTTTGCGTACAACACCCTGGCTTCTTGCCGGATCGGAGGAGTCCACCATTAATCGCGTTTCTTGATCTTTGGAGCGTGGCGGGCTTCCCGTTGCACAGGACAGAGCTGAGGTGGCTACGTTACCAGGATATGGTGAAAATCAACTTGCTTCGAGAGAGAGATCAGGGGCATGGTACAAGCAAACGCCGACCAGCAAGAAGCAGCGTCTCTGCAAGAAGAAAAGCCACCACCTCCGAAGGAGGAAAGGGAATCATCTCCGGAGGAAGAAATACATAATATCCAGGGGAGGAACCATCACGAGATCCTGGAGCCGAATCTACTTCATCTGAGGTCGGGCCTGCTGAGGAATCAGTTGCACAACCCAGGGCGACGCGTGCATCCACGCGATCTAACCCCAACATGGACGATACCTACGACAGCTCAACTTACGCCCAGCCAACTGCTCTACCTGGCAAAAGGCGAACCAAGGATCGAGACTATGGGCATGCGCGAGGATTCTGCCCACATCGACGGAGAACCTTTTATGCCATACAAAGCTTTTACCTACGCCACTTCCAACCTGGACGACAAACGGTTCTCGAACGAGGCGAAACGGGTGCTTCAAATTCCTCGCACATACACTGATGCCATCAACTCACCGGAGCACAAGGAATGGAAAATCACCACCGACAAGGAAAAGAACAGTCTCAAAGACTATGACGTCTACGACCTGGTTCCTGTCCTGGTTCCTATCCCCAGCGTGCCGCACGACAACAAGATCATCGGATCACGCTTCGTTTTCAAGCAAAACACGGACGACAGGTTCAAGGCTCGGCTTGTCGTTCAAGGATACGTCCAAGAACCGGGTATCGACTCCGGAAAGTCGTACACACCAGTGTGCCGAATCGGCAGCGTTCGCATGGTCCTAGCGATGGCACGCGAGCACGGGTGGTAGGTGTGGCAGCTCGACGTGCAAGTGGCCTTTCTTCAGTCCAAAATCGAGGGTCGTGGCGTGTATGTCACGACGGCGCCGGGACAAGAGGTCAAGCACTCCAAGACCGGCGAACCAATGGTTTACAAGCTGAAACGCAGCCTACACGGTTTGGCAGTCACCGGTTATTTCGCACGACACCATTAACGCGGGGATGCTGACCGTCGGGTTCACACCAACGAAATCTGACCCCTGCGTCTACACGCACGGGAGAGGTGACACCTTCGTGGTTCTAACCCTTTACGTAGATGACATACTCGTCACTGGAAAGGACGAGAAAGTCGTGGGACAGTTGCAGAAAGCACTGACGGACCGATATGGGTGAAGTTAAAGTCACCCGCGACTATGAACAGCGCACATTATCCATTTTACAAGTGGACTACATATACAGCATCCTGGAGAGGTTTGGGATGAAGGACTGCAACCCGGTAAATACGCCGGGGTATGGATCTGAGCTCTCCAACGAGCAACCGGAGGAATCTCTGCGGGACGCAATCGGGACGAAGCTCTACCAGGAAATTGTGGGCTCGATGTTTTGCCTCACGTAATGCACACGCTACGATATGTGTTACGCTGTAAACTAGCTTACACGAGCATGCAGCAGCCTGCACAAGCTCACATGACTGCGTCCAAGCACGCACTAAGGTTCCTCAAAGGACACCCGGACCTGCCCATCATCTCCAAGCGAAGACAGTTTCGGATGCAAGGATACACCGACGCCAGTTTTGCAAGCAACCCTGACTCTCGCAAATCGACAACAGGGCTCATCTTCTTGAGCGGAGTACCCGTAAGCGTTGGAGCCAAGACGCAGTCGCTAACGGCACAATCGACAGTGGAGGCCGAGATCATGGCAATCAGCTACACCACAAAGGAGGCGGTGTACCTGTCTAACTTCGCGTCAAAACTGCACTTCTTTGAAAACTTCAGCAACGTGCCGATCAGCAGTGACAGCACTGGCGCACTAACCATCGCTGCAAATTTCGACATACTCATCTAGGACGAAGAACATCGCACTCCGCTTTTTCATCAGGGAACTCATTAAGGAAGGGAGAGTTACTCTCAAGTTCGTGCCAACTGGCCGGATGCTGACGGACTGCGCGACGAAATATCTGGCTAACTCAGTTCAGGAACGTTCTGCAGCAAATCAAGAAATTTTCTGGATGGTCGTGGGAGAAAAAAAAAACTAAGTTTTCAGAAGGCTTGTTCCAAATACCAAATGAGCACACGCCACCAAAAGGGAGCACAATTTTACAGCAGTTTACCCGGCTCAACAACTACAGCGTCAACTCTACACCACAACGCACAATGGACACCAGCGTGGACAGCGGCTACAGCTTTGACAGCAGCAATCGACCTCAGTATCGGCGATCCCTCTCTTTCTCTGAGATCTCACCTCACACGAAGAATACCGGCACGTCATCGTACGACAACCAACGTGGGACAAGCGTACACAGGGCGGACATGGAATACAATGGCAAGATGCCATCGATTACGTCACTCACGAAAGCAGCCCTCAAACTTTTCTAGTGAGAAGTCTGTTCACAAGGAGGCTGCTAAAACTTCCAGTACTGACCGACACGCTTCACGGTCCGCGAACCCATTTTTTAGCAGCCGTCTTGTGAACAGACTTCTCACAAGAAAGTTTCGGGGGCTTTCGTCAGGGACGCAATCCATGGCATCTTGCCATTGGACCTCATGTCCGTGAGTACGCTGGTTCCGCGTTGGTTGTCGTACGACGACGTGCCGGTATTCTTCGTGTGAGATCTTAGAGCAAGAGAGGGATTGCCGATACTGAGACCGAGTGTTGTTGTCAAGCTATAGCCGCTGTCCACGCTGGTGTCCATTGTGCTTTATGGTGTAGAGTTGATGAGCTGATACACGCTACACGCCGTCAAAAATACAAGCTTTCATTCGCTGAGAAAAATAATCAATCAATCAACATTGGCCTGGGGTCGCCAACATCACCTTCTCTTGTATTTGAAGTTCCTCTACAGGTTCACCTAACAGTGACCTGCGTTTAGCCTCTCAAATCATATACACGCTGTGTCTGATCGGGTCATTCGAAAGCTAGCCTACGTACACCTACACCAGCTACGAACATGATACACACTACACTACGCCCCGTCTAAATATATAAGACCAATAACCGTCGTTAAAGCCGTCGTTAAAGCCGTCGTTAAAGCCGTATCGTATTTATGACACAATCAACAGGGTTTTAGTCGAAACCTCCTGAAGGAGGAAGGCCAAAGCATCACCACCTGTCTTCATTTGTGTCGAACGACATGTCTATTTGCCACGTGCTCGTGCACATACATGTCAGCACGGAACGCGCATGATGCTTCGTTAATCACTCGCAATGCATGTTCCAACAGTCACGAATATGGACTATCTTATTGTCGTACGAGCGACGCATATCGTCGAAAATGCTCCAACTCTCTATCCCAACCCAAGCAGCACCGTAAGCCGGTCTTGGGCGTAATTATCTTGGTCCGTACGTAGGCCCGGGATATATACTCGACCACTACTGCTGTATCTGATGGTCTGAACAGCTGCTCGTACAGTTACGGCGCCGGGGTGATTGGATACTACAAATACGATGAATTTGTGTCGTAGCTATCCGGACTAGATATGCGCTAAGGGCCTGGAGTATGGGCGAGGGTCAAGCTGTCAGAAGCCCCCTGCTGCACTCGAGGTGAGTGATAGGAATTCAGCCTTGCGACCGTCCATAACACTACATACAGCCTTACGAATGCTCAAAAATGCTATATTCTAACCCAAGCAGCAGGCACCGTTCTCGGGGGTATCAACTATCTTGATCTACTTGTCGGCCGAATAACAATTTCTCTCTGTAACATGGTGAACCCATAGAGATAAGATGGAGACGAAAGCCTGGGGTGTTAGAATGTACAGCAGAACACGACGTGCCAAGTACGGATCTTATCTCTTATGTATATTTTACACAAACATTTTTAATACGCCAATCTGTATGTTTATTGTTCTGATGTGGGAAGACCTACAGAGATCCACGATAGTCTACGAGCACGGGAAGATCGTCAGCAGGAAGGACGATCGCGGGTCACATGAACCATTCTACAGTAGGATTCAAACATAGGGTACACCGGGAGACGTGAGAGATGAACAGGAGTGCGGTGAAGTGCTCTAGGAGCAATGCTTTGCAATCCTCAGGCCGAGAGGCTGGAGAATAAACTTATCATTTTATGCCCGACGGCTCCGACTCGCTGTGACCCAAACCCTACATACCACTGATCATTCGCGTAATCAACCCAATTCCTTGGCCTCTTAGAACTGCGCCCACTTTTGTGGTGGCAAAATACTTGGACGTAGTGTAGGGAATTTTTTTCTATTTGGAGTCGCCAGGGGACATCCTGGGTTCCCCCCTCTAGTTTCCTAGGCAGATGGATACATGCATGTTCCAGGGGTATAACGGATTGCTGGTTGTGTTGGGAACAGCGAAACGTTGACCACAAGTTCTAGACTTGTTGACGCCTCTTACCGCTCTGGTCGCTTCAGGTCTTGGCGCTGTCGTGAACGTGGCGAAGCCCGACTCCGAATCGCTCGTCGAGGAGGAAGTTGAAGTTGAAGATGCAGTCAACGTTGAAGTAGTCGCTGATGAGGCGAATGATGGGTTGAAGACGACTTCGACCTTATAACATGTCTCCGGCGTCAGCCCAGAAAAATCTACCTGTATATATACGAGTATCACAGGGGAAATTGATAATGAGGACCACGTTGGTGATATATGAATGACGACTACGGGATGTTTTAGGCGCCATTTCGGATTACGATATGTATATTGATGCAGTTAATGAACACAAAATTATTGGTCGCAAAAATGAACACCCGCTGGGCGCATTCGTCCCAAACTAATTCCAAGTACGTACTTTGCCCCCAAACGAGCGGCGCTTGCCCCTTCCATCCCCCCCCTCCCCTCCCCCTCTCCGTCCCCCCCGCCTCCTCCCCCTCTTCACATACCAGGCCAGTGAAGTCGCCAGTGGAGTTGACCTGCGCTTCGCCTACGCTCTCCTCCCCCACAACCCGAGCACCGCATTCGTACACGGACGCCTGCAAACACACAAACCAAAGAGGCGCAGCAGGTGGAACAACCGCATGTAACACTTAGGTTGTACAATACTATTGGCCCGCCAACAACACACACACCTAACATGAGCAAGGCTTGAAACCTTCACGTTACAGCAGTGGTCGCTCTATAGTGCCGGTTGCCGCTATAGTGCGAGAAATACCGGCACCATAGCGGCATCCGGCACTAATCCCCATACTGTCACTACTGGTTGTTTCCGTCTGTGCCAAGCGCTTTCACAGGCACTATAGCGGGCAGCCGGCACTACGCAACCAGCATGAGAGAGGGACCGCTGCTGAACACCAATCTTGAGCAACTTTGAGCACAGGCTACCATACACTGGCAGCATGATAGCGCTCTCCCCTGTGCAAATGCGTCAGGAGACGGTCAGTCAAGGGAAAAACGTCCAGCGGTCAAGGGAGTAAAACCGATCGTTCCACACTTACACCTAATAGTTTGGCGTCAGTCAGGGAAAATCAATGGAAAATTGCCGTCGGTCAAAATATCAATGTCCAGGAATCAAGGGTGTAAAACCGATCTTCCACACTTAAACCTAATAGTTTGGCGTCAGTCAAAATAATTTATTGGCAAATTGCCGTCGGTCAAGGGGTCAAAGGTCAGCAGTCAAGGGTGTAAAACCGATCGTTCCACACTAAAACCTAGTAGTTTGGCGTCAGTCAAGGCAAATTATTGGAAATTTGCCGTCGGTCAAGGAGTCAAAGTCCGTCGGTCAAGGGTGTAAAACCGATCGTTCCACACTAAAACCTCGTGGCGTCAGTCAAGGTATATTATTGGAAAATTTTCGTCGGTCAAGGAGTCAGAGTGCCGTCTCCTGACATATTTGCCCCTGAGCAAGCTGTCCTGATCAAACTTTCTTGGCGTTCTCACGAACGAGAGCCTGACGTACTTGTAGAGTTTTTTACTTCGTCGGCCTATACTGTCTTTGTAGTCGAAAAACAATCACAGACGTTGACAGCTGATCCACCGACTGGTTATTGAATGACTTTTGAGCCGAGTCGTACTCATTGACAAATTACCGATAACCTATGACTGGGTACCGAATACCTTAACGGATTAGCCATTGACGCTTACCGATAACGCACGACTCTTCATACTCACCGATTGACTGAACCGATTATACCATTGGCGACCAATAACCGACGACTGGTTACCGATTACATCAACCCGATTACCCACCGAAGATTGGCGATAGCCAATGACTGGTTACGGATTATCTTAAACCGATTACCCATTGACGAATACCCGTATCCAAGAGCTGCTTCCCGATTACTGACTACCGATTACCTGCATGACGGAATTTTCATTGGATCTTGACCATACCGTCGCTCTGGCGCTTGTAACGTCCCCGACAACAACTCCTGTAAACGCCGGTCGTGAATGAGAGGAACGGGGGGGAGGGGGGGGGGTACTCAGTTCGTGCATGGCCGTAGTCGTATGATAAGACTATAGACCCTCGCATCCCTCCTATGCCAGGACAGAGCGCGTCGGGTTTTTACCAACCAGGCAGACATTGCTAGCACCAAGCGCGAAGCGCCGTGAGGTGTTTGTTCGACGACTGGCAAGAAGGGTGAACTGCATCCTTCCAAGAAACGCTCGAAAGACGGACTTCGGCGCCTTGTGCCTACTTTCTCGCTTATGGATGTCAGCGACCAATTAGTTGCTTTGTTTTCTGGTATGTCCACTCCAGAGACAGCGAGGGGGGGGGGGGGGGGGGGGAGGAGAAAGAGAAGGCAAAACTGCAAATCTCATTCCGGTTACATCATCCACACTAACATCTACCAGTGCGAGGTACTAGGTATTACGTAGCTTATGCAGTGTGGACGTGCTACTTCAACTACGTTACTACTGAGTATACAAGGGCGACGGCGCGCGAGCGACAGCGGAACCGAGCGAGCGACGGCGCTGCGACGATGAAGGCCCAAGGCCGCCCAACTGCACCAGCCACCGAACGACGACGTTGATCGTCCAAGCGGTCGGTCGGTCGGTCGGTCGACCGAGCGACGGACCGAACGACAACCTGACCGAGCGATGGTCGCGAGCGAGCTAAAGGCGGCGGGCGGTCTACGGGCGATCAACGATCGATGGTCGCGAGCGAGCGAGCAGCGGGACGGCGGTCGGAGACGGCAGTCTACCCATCCACAACGACGGGGCTTGGCCCAGCGGCGGCGAGATCGAGGCACACGATACGAGACTCAAGACCACAAGGCAAACAGGCAGAACCGAAGGATTGTCCACGTGGTGTAATAGATCGTAATTTTTCCACATGACGCGATCACCTGCCCAACTCTGTACAGCAATCGTAAACCCATCTCAAGACCATCTCAGGGCATTCCATTTCAGCTGTCAGATATCTCCGAAAAAAAAAAAAACTTCATGCTAAGTCCAAGTAGTTGTTCTGAGGGGCAAGCCGATTTTTTTTTCTACCAGGAAGTCTTTATCCGGGCGGTATTAAAGTAGGCATGCTACTGCTGTGTGCAGCGGGATGGTTACTTCTTGTGGTACCGAATTCATTAATAGATCAGTAGTTACGCAGCACACCCGCCGGTAGGAAACCAATAAGTAGCGAGCGAGCCTTTGGGACTTCAAACGCAAAGATCCGAAAAAAATGACGATTACAGCATCGGCCACATGAAGCAGCCCGAGCTGCTGCTGGTGTACAAAATGTGTTCGAACCGCACCGCAGGAAGGTGTGAGAGGCAAGCGTGAGTCATGACGATACCCCGGACTGCCTCAAGCTTCGCCCAGACGCTTGATGAGGTCGCGCTCGACGCCTTCTGGTCTGTATCAATGGGTCACCAAAAGGGTTAACACAACCTCACCCTGAGCCACGCAACTACGTAATACTATAAATAGTGTGACTTGCGACTGCCGCCATGGCTCCGCGACAGTGCCGTACCCAATGGTGCAGTGTAGTGTATGGAGCTTAAGCTTTTTTTACCCGGATCCCCAGGAGAATCTGAAAAAAAACAAAACAACAACAACAACAACAACAACAACAATAGTGCAGGCCCCCAGTTTTGTGCTGTGAAAATCGCTGTCGGGACGGCCTCGTCCGGCATGCGGGTATTGTAATCTGGCAAGGCATCGCACTGCTAAAGGCACTACGACAGCAGTGGTATTGGCATGTCTACACAGTAAAAAAGTTAAAATATGCCAGGTATACAGTAATTAAAACACGAAAAAATACACTTGAGCTGTGTGTGTGAGATCGGCCGAAAAGGATATTTTTGGTCTAAACTCAGCTTTGCAAGCTGCGTGTGATACTTCGATCGCGTGTGTCACGGGGTGTGTATACCCTCGTGAAGGATACAGGTCGGTGACTCCCCTGCTAATGCCAGGGTCAACAGGCCTACGACGTTCAGCCTTGTTCTGCGCACGGAAACTGTACGACCCGCATTGAGGGGGGCAAAACCAGACATCAATATATATTTAGTCCGTCCGATCAAAATTTGACAACATTTTAGCATTTCGGATAGCAAATCGTTCCGTTTGGATTACGACCTATCCTCAGGTTCTACAAACACATAAGAGTAAAAATGCCTTGTTGCAGGTGCATCAGTAGGTGGGAATAGATTTTTGTACTATTTTCTCGTGCCTGAGGGAAAAAGCGATTTATTGTATTTTTTTTGTAATTCATATTTGGCTTAATTTGGGATGGCTGAGTGGGGAGAGGCGTCTCTTTTTTGTACCCCGGATGTGAAGACATCTCCGCCAGTGGAACAGGCGGTTACATTCAACACTTTCAACAACTTTTGGGGGAGAAAACGTCGAAAAACCGTCATTCCGAGTGGTTCGGGGTGTTGTGTTTACGTGCTTACAGCGAAATTGGCCAAACAGAAATTTCAAAACTCAACGGATTCGGGGGTATTGGACAAATAGTTTCAAAATTCCCCACCTAAAGTAATAATTAATACTAACACCAATCAATGTAGCGGAGAAAAACATTTGTTTACAAAAGAAAAGAACCCCTCCCAAAAACATTTCACGCACATAGCATAGTACAAGCATCAGCAAGCAGATTCAAAATTCGTCGAACTCACACCTGATGTCCTGAAAATATATACTGTATTTAAATATTAGAGTGACAGCGTATAAATTTGGAACCGTGGGTTCGTGTCCTTCAGAGTTTTAAATATTTTTGGGAGTGGGAGTAGATAAATTTAATTCTTGAATGCTGTATCAAGAGCAACATATAGATAACTTATACTCCAGTAATATTCTGTATTCGTACTCTTTCCGATATTAGAGCCCCCGGGGGGAGAAAAACAAAATAAACCGTCTACCGTACATATGATAAAGCAGTATAGTGGAAACTACAGTAATACATTTGTAAAATAGATGTGATGTTTTACCTAGCTCAAAATTCCCCACCTAAAGTATAAATACCAATACATACCATTATAGTGGACAAAAAATAAGACACCTCCCAATCAAAACTCACTCATATAGTATATTACGAGTACCAACAACGCAGCTTGCGAAGATGAGTATTGACCTGAAATTCGTCAAACTCACGGCTGACGTCCTTGAAAATTAGTTATAAAATAGTTGTTGCCCCTTGAATTTTGTGTTTCATTTTAACTCTGTGGATCGAGAAATCGCGTGCGAAAGACGAGGCTTTCCCGAGCTGGACCTACCCCACAACTAACGCCCACTACACACTTATGCCACGCCAGACCAACACACACCACACACGTACGCCACACCACAACAGCACACCACATGCCTGAAAGGGCGACCTCACAAGAAGTCACTTTTCATACGCACTAACGGTACATTTTCCCAGCGGTCAGCGAAACACGTCGAAATTCCCTTGCACTGGTAGTTGATCAAGGTGGCCATGCGATTAGTGTTGGTATTACTATGAAAAAGCGTAATAATGTTAATAGCTGCACGGGAGAGTTGTGGAGTACTAGACATGTGGGTGGGGACTAGCAGCCCGCTTCGGGTTATAACCATATTGGCGTTTCGGGGAAATTACGTGCCGTTTCGGGTTAATTTAGGTTTCATTTCGGGGTAATTTCGGAGCCCTTTCTTCGAAAAAACAATGCTCGTAGTGACGTCCGATTTTTCAAGTTTAAGACGGGGTTCGGGTTCCTCTCGGTCTCCCGGTTCATGCCAACTTTGTCTCACCTGCCAACTCTCAAAAATGTGCGATAAAATGAGAGGCAAGATTTGATCGGACTAACCACACATATACACGCGCACTTCGGCGGTCAAAACGAGGACTCCGTCGAAACCAATATTTGAAAGCTTCGTGTCAAATTTCGATCTCGTGCGCTACGGGGTGTGTATGCCCTCGACAACGGATTCGGGGGTATTGGACAAATAGGTGTTGCCCCTTGAATTTTGTGTTTCACTTTAACTCTGTGGATCGAGAAATCGCGTGCGAAAGACGAGGCTTTCCCGAGCTGGACCTACCCCACAACTAACGCCCACTACTCGCTTATGCCACGCCAGACCAACACACACCACACACGTACGCCACACCACAACAGCACACCACATGCCTGAAAGGGCGACCTCGCAAGAAGACACTTTTCATACGCACTAACGGTACATTTTCCCAGCGGTCAGCGAAACACGTCGAAATTCCCTTGCACTGGTAGTTGATCAAGGTGGCCATGCGATTAGTGTTGGTATTACTATGAAAAAGCGTAATAATGTTAATAGCTGCACGGGAGAGTTGTGGAGTACTAGACATGTGGGTGGGGACTAGCAGCCCGCTTCGGGTTATAACCATATTGGCGTTTCGGGGAAATTACGTGCCGTTTCGGGTTAATTTAGGTTTCATTTCGGGGTAATTTCGGAGCCCTTTCTTCGAAAAAACAATGCTCGTAGTGACGTCCGATTTTTCAAGTTTAAGACGGGGTTCGGGTTCCTCTCGGTCTCCCGGTTCATGCCAACTTTGTCTCACCTGCCAACTCTCAAAAATGTGCGATAAAATGAGAGGCAAGATTTGATCGGACTAACCACACATATACACGCGCACTTCGGCGGTCAAAACGAGGACTCCGTCGAAACCAATATTTGAAAGCTTCGTGTCAAATTTCGATCTCGTGCGCTACGGGGTGTGTATGCCCTCGACAACGGATTCGGGGGTATTGGACAAATAGGTGTTGCCCCTTGAATTTTGTGTTTCACTTTAACTCTGTGGATCGAGAAATCGCGTGCGAAAGACGAGGCTTTCCCGAGCTGGACCTACCCCACAACTAACGCCCACTACTCGCTTATGCCACGCCAGACCAACACACACCACACACGTACGCCACACCACAACAGCACACCACATGCCTGAAAGGGCGACCTCGCAAGAAGACACTTTTCATACGCACTAACGGTACATTTTCCCAGCGGTCAGCGAAACACGTCGAAATTCCCTTGCACTGGTAGTTGATCAAGGTGGCCATGCGATTAGTGTTGGTATTACTATGAAAAAGCGTAATATTGTTAATAGCTGCACGGGAGAGTTGTGGAGTACTAGACATGTGGGTGGGGACTAGCAGCCCGCTTCGGGTTATAACCATATTGGCGTTTCGGGGAAATTACGTGCCGTTTCGGGTTAATTTAGGTTTCATTTCGGGGTAATTTCGGAGTCCTTTCTACGAAAAAACAATGCTCGTAGTGACGTCCGATTTTTCAAGTTTAAGACGGGGTTCGGGTTCCTCTCGGTCTCCCGGTTCATGCCAACTTTGTCTCACCTGCCAACTCTCAAAATTGTGCGCGAAAATGAGAGGCAAGATTTGATCGGATCGACCACATAATATACACACACTTCGGCTGTCAAAACGAGGACTCCGTCGAAACCAATATTTGAAAGCTTCGTGTCAAATTTCGATCTCGTGCGCTACGGGGTGTGTATGCACCAAGTCCGTAACAATGGGTGCACGCGTGCAAGGGTGTGCATAATCTGAGTGTCGGTTTCTGGAGTGGTCAGAATGGAGAAGGGAATTAATGAAAAACAGGTCGAGTCCGTTCTACTTACCCAACCACAATAATAGTAGAGCAGCAGCATCGTTGGATATCGTATCGAACGTTTCGTCATATATGATGTAATACTATACAGCGATAACAACTATTAATACTACACAACGATAACTATAAGTAAGTACTGGTATCTTGGTGCAAGGTTACAGTCGTGGTCTTCCACTAGCGCGGTGCCTTGCCAGACGACGATAGCCGCACTAACGTAGGACCCCAAAAAATCCGGGGATAACACTGAACTCTGTCTCTGTAGGACAAGGTCGTGACAAGCCATGTTCACCGCACTAAAGGGGATATACCGCACTAACGAGGACCACGACTGATGTTAGGTTACAACCTTCATGCTGCGCGAGTTCCTAGAAAAGCGACATCGGCTACAGTATGTCATGATGTACACTGGTAGTACATATTAAAATGGGGGCAACGTGTTTTCTGAATGATATTAACCCTTTTAGCAACGCACTCCCGACATGGGGTCAAAACACTTGGAACTAGACCAGAATAAGTATAGGAGTTGCGAGTGGATTGACCCAAAAACTACTTTGTACGGAAAGTATCATGTGTTGTAAGGCCTAGTTTTGGGTAGGCAATTGCTTAACCTTTTACCAGTGGTCAAACGGACCAACGCCCTGTAAACTCCTCAACAAACGGCGGCGACGGCAGGACACAAACCTGCGCGTGAAATCACAATGGGCCTCGAGATTTCGGTTACGCCGAACAGTTATTAATAGCTCTCCGGTCACATGACGCTCATACCGCAATAATACCTCGACCGCCACAAAACTTCGCTTGGGTCCTGCAAAAAATTATATCGCGGCAGACCTAAACCGGCACTCAATGCCAACGTCGGCGAGCCCAATAGTTGTCATACCGAGGACATCCGGTGTCATCTGGATCAAGATCAATCACACGAAGCTGAACAAGTTCAGCGTTCTTGGCCAGCTCCCCATTCCTCGCGCCGATGAGGTCCTTTGGAAAAACCAGGGCCCAATCGTACATTTTAGAAATAGTGAGAAACAGCTCCCAGGGCGGAGGTCATTGAACATTATTCAAGGGGATTTCTTCAAGATATTTCTCCCATAGGGAGACACGGACCACGGTGCCGCTATGGTATATTTAGAAAGTACTATATGATACTTTATACACACGATTCTCGCAACATGAGCGCAAATCGCCATGGGTCATGAATGGGTGAACGATGTGCACCGGTTTACCTGCTATATTATTTGGACTACCTCTTGGAACTCCGATGGGATATCCACTGAGTTTCCCAAAATATAATAATCACGGTCGGGATGGTTCAGAAAAAATAAAGGTTATGCTCGCCACACTTGCTTCCATATATTTTCATGCACACCGTGTGTCAATTTAACTCCTCCATTGTATTGGGAAAATTATATGTATCACGCAGCTTTCAAAGATGAGTATCGACTCTAAATTTATCGAACTCACAGCTGACGTGTTTATTAATAGCAGTTTTTTTTCAAAATATCGATGGATATTGTGTATACCAACCACGGGATATCCGGCGGGGTTTCCCACCAATTGGGATTCACTTATATGAGTAGGAACTCCTCCTACCCAAGCCTAACCCTAACCCTAAGTAGTTCGGGGGCTAGGGTTAGGGATGGCGTTGGGCTTTGCACGATGGGATGTCCCATAGGATATCCTGATGCCAACCTATCCCAGTCCCAGCCCATAGATGTATTCACATTGATTGGACCTTTCATCTTCCGACGCGGTCTATTTGAATCGATGTGCCATCCCCGAACGCGTCTAGCCTTGCGTGTCACTCTCCAAGGCACTAGTTGTGCGTTAGGGGTATGGTTAGCGTTCGGGTTGGGCTTTACATTGACAGCATGGGGCATAGAATGTCGTGATATGTAGTACCAACTCACAAGAATTCACATCGGAACTCTTCCAACCAAGTCCAGGTTGACGGTTGACACACCACCCGCTCGAGCGCAATCTAGCCTGGCGAGGTACCCTCCAACGCAATGTTTGATTTTTTGGGGGTTAGGGGTGGGACTACGGTTGCGGTTGGATTTTACACCATGGGACATCCCATAGGATATCCTGATACCCTAATCCCATTCCATGCCATTTCATGGGATCCACATCGTCGGAGCTCTTCCAACACAGTCTGCGTTGAAGCAGCACCCTCGAACGCATTCCAGCCTGGCGTGTCACCCTCCAGCGCACCCTTTGTGTTTTTTCTTGTTTCAAAATCACGAGAGAGGGTCGACCCAACCGAACCAATTCCTAACCCTGACATCCTGACCCTATAGACTCAACCTTTAACATAACCGTAACAGTACCCGTAACTGAGGGTTAGGGTAAGGCTACCGCAACGCCCCCCGGAACCCGAACAACTCCAGTCCTAACGCTAACCCAAAGTCCGAACTACACCAGGTCAAATTACAAGACCAAAATAAATTAATAATATGGTGTATGCGAAGATCAGATTATGGTTTGGTTTGGTCATTTTCTATTCTCCCGGTCCCAAAAAATAATCAACTTCCCAAAATAAAGTTCCCAAACGCCCTAAAATCGTCCAAAAACGCCCTCAAGACCAGATTATTTTCGGATTGGGTTTGGGTCTTTTGGGTTTCGAAAAGAAGAAAATATCGTTGGCCAAGACCACCCGGGTTACCCCGGGCGAATCAAATCACTGCATATGCGGCGTGAAGTTGGCAAGAAATCACCATCGCATCACGATTTGCCTCGGGTGTTGCAGCTGCGTGTGTTGTTGCGTAGCAGCGCAGACGCTGAGCAACGCCCCGGCCCGAGACGCGGAAGAGCGCTCGTAGAGTCTTGGATGGGAGGCGGAAGAGGTTGGTGCGTTGTTGTCTGCCGTGGTTGCTGCTGCTGTTGCTGCTGTTGTTGCTGCTGCTGATGCTGCTGCTGCTGTTCCTGTTGGTGCTGCTGGTGAAGCTGCTGCTGGAGCTGCTCCTGCTGCTGTTGATGCTGTTGCATCCCACCCGCGATCGCTGCGTACGCTGCGCTGTTCAACTGCCTAGACAGCAGCATACCCATGCCCTGCACTCCGGGTACAGCTGCTCCCTGAAAAATCGGAGGCGCAGCAGCACCAGCCCGCACAGAGGGTACGAGCTCCCGCTGAATACAGGCCCCCGTTCCATTTGAAGGGCTGCGTCGGCGCGCCCAACTGAGTTCGGGTCTACGTCGCGAAGGACGGGCTAAGAGGTGTTGGGGAAAATTCGTAGAATTTTTTGTCTTCATAAAAAACGAAATCGTGCTGTGGGTCTTCGCAAGCGTTTTCATATCGGATTCGGTTATGAACATGGTGAATAGCCTGGTTCGCAAGACCAAACCATAATTTGATCTACGCAAACACCCTAATGGGCTGTTAGGAAAACTCCAAAAAAGATCCGCGCGATCAAATACTCTAGATCTTCGTATCATGCGCGTAGATTTCCCGAAGAAAATGCGCCCAGCGCTAACCCGAATTGCGTCAGTATGCCTAGAAACGACTTAAAGCAGGATTTAGGGTTAGGGGTAAAGGTCAGGATTAGACTACACCGGGCCAAATATTTAGACAAAAAAAAAAACGGGGTTGTCAGGAAAATTCCGTTCAAAATCCGCGCGACCAGGTTTTAAAGACCTACCTGGTATAACACTGACGCCCCGAGCCAGTATGCATAAGTCGTTTATTATAGGCATACTGCGGCGCAGTCGCGTTTCTCGCCCGTTTCTCGCCGGTTTCGAGTTCAGGTTGGGGTCAGGGTTAGAGTGAAGGTTAGGATTGGGTCTATGCCTGTGCCTTGACCCCATCTTCGGAAGGAAGTGGTTCCCAGCACGAACAAAACGATTCGTAGTGGCAAAGAATAATAAATAACCCGCCCGCTTAATAAGATCAATCCTATCAATAGTATATTCTGGGCAGCAGAAGACCTATAATTTAGGGGAGCTCGTGCTTGGGGTCCTCTCCCGAGCGCGGCGGAGATTTCCTGAAGAAAATGTGCGTACCATCTTAAAAATCCTTTCTTTCGGTACTTTATCTGGTATGCAAGTACTGCTGTGTACAGGACAGCAAAGAAGAAACAAGGAATGATGCCGACCTACTTCGTTAGGCTGGGCTTGTTTGTGAAGGGGGTGCATGGGGTGCGTTCTGTACAACGAGAGAGAGCACTGCTAGCTGCTGGCATTCAGTACCGTACGTGTGACATCACTGCGTACGCGATAATAGCAGTAGAGCAGCCCATGAGAGCAGCAGCAGCAGCAGCAGCAGCGGCATCAGCGAGTGCTACATACGTAAAACATTGTTCCAGAATGGATCTTGCAGAGGTCGGGCTGTTGGTTGCAGCCTACCAGGTACGTGAAAAAAATATCCCGTATCGTGCCCTGTACTGTACCTGGTACAATTTGGAAGGAGAATAAACGAGACGAGTATTTGCGAGTGGGACCAAGGTACGGACGTAGACCCAGCCCTACCCCTATAACCCTAACCCTGACCCCAACCCCAAGCCAAACCGTGGCCTCGAAGAAAAAGTGCTGGCAGCAACGGCAGCAGCAGGGCAGCAACAGGGCAGCAACAGGGCAGCAGCAGCACAAAAAGCAAGCTAAACTCACCATAAACGATGGCCAACAGGCCTCACAATTATTTGCCACATACCTTTGGAGGGGCTATCGCCCATATCGTTTGTACCTCGTACGTCTATCGCTTCGCTCTACGACTATAAGCTGTCTCATGGAGAACGCAACACGAAACTGGGCCAGAGACTTGTGTGCGGGCTACACGCTGGTAGCAGCAGTAGCAGCACCAACACCACCACCAGTAGCAGGAGTAGCAGCAGCAGCAACAGCAGCAGCAGCAGCGGCAGCGGGCCGTCCGTAGCCAATACGGTATCAGTGCCCCCAGTACGCGCTGCGAAAACCTTGCCGAAAACCATAAAATAATTGAATCGCTTTGGCCTCATCACAAACTCACCGTGCGTTGGCCCTGCAGCCCGGACGCCAACGAGCACCAGAGAACCCGCTGCCAAGAGAAATCGCATGGTGCCACGAACCTCTGTCCCAGTCTGGGATCACACTCGGTGGCACTGCTCCCTCCCTGTGTGGTCTCGGGTCGGTGCTTTTGCTGTCAGTTCGAAAAAGAGCGGCGCAACTAACGGCGAATCTCCCTCCGCTTTCTGCAACCCGTTGCAAAGTAAGATTGCTCCAACTTCCAACAGAATCCAAGCTCGTTCGCACCCAGGGTGCAGAGGCAGCAGGATGGTGGGGCTGGATGGCTAGCGCTTTGGCTGATAGGCGCAGTAGCTGCAGGACAGGAGGACGTGCTGCGTTTTTCGTGCTGAAGAAAGGAAAAATGAAACAGACTGAACTGGAGCAAGGCTCACTGGCAACTGCGCTGAGTGAAGTGCAGAGTGGTGGTTTGAGTTTGAGTTTTGATTGACGCAGATTTATTATTAATAGCGACCCCTTATGGAAACGCAACTGAAATACAGTATATTGAACTCCTTGATGTGTCCGATCCTCACGCTCTCATCAACTCAAACCGTCAATGCAGCGTACCACAACTCCCGGAGTAAAACATGACCAGTACGCCAACACCCCGCTACTACTACCACCAACCCATACGATTAGAGTGGTGGTGGTCTGCGGCGCGTGCACTCCTCCACTACAACAGCAATACACAAAGTATAACTAAAAGCACGAGTATAATAAGCATCAACAGAATCCACAGCAGCAGGTAGGCACCGTATCCTGGTGTCTTGAGAAAAAAAACGGATACCATGTACGAAGTACAAGGCAAGGAGCGATCTTTGTCGCCCATTATAGGAAATCGTGCTGCGCACGCATGTCGTACCGCATCTTCTACAGCTTTGCGTTGCTCTCCGGACAATCTTTGTACCCCAGCAGCCCGGGCTGCATCATGTGGCCGATGACGTAATCGCCACTTTGTTCTGGCACTTTTCCTGCCTCTGTGTAGCCCATACATACCAGGTACCAGGTATGTGTGTAGACTCTTATGTATATAGACTAGACTAGTCTAATAATAAAAAAAGTTTTGCGTTTGAAACTCGTTTGAAAACTTTGTTGAAGACCTACCCTGCATCATCAACAACAACAACAACTACAGCAAAAGCATCGGCATTTTGAAAAATAGTGTTCATGTGCGGGAGCCCGTGGGAGTTCCCCTGTCAAAAGTCCCGCGCGCGGGCGCTCATGGGCGCTCTTGGGCGCTCATGTGGGGGGGCTTTCATGAGTACCCGCGAATTTCCGGCGGGGTGCGTCGTGACATCTCGCGAAAACACCATTGGGTTTTCATGAGAGCCCGCGAAAACCCGAAAGTTTTCGCAAGCATCCGTGGTCCGTGGCTTCCCGCGGGATACCCCGGGCTCTCATGAAACTCGTTTGCGCAGCAGACCTTTTGTGGCGGGTCCTGGAAGGTAGCCTTGACGCTCTCTCATCGGCCGAGGGCTATCTATTGTTGTGTGTGGTCCGCAGATCGGACTAATAACACGATGCTGGTACTTGTATCCCAAAGCGGCGCAGTCGCGTTTCTCGCCCGTTTTCTGGTCCGTTTTGGGTCCGGGTTGGGGTCAGGGTTAGGGGTAGGGGTAGGGGTAGGGGTAGGGTTGGGGTTAGGGGTTGGGTTGGATCTACGCCCGTACCTTGATCTCACCAGTAAGTGCTTCCTAGCTCGCGAACACGAACAGCCTACCGTCCCAAAGAAAGATCCGCGCGACCAGATCGTTAGGCGAGCTCGTTTGCGTTTTCGCGGGATTTCGCTTTGCGGGGTTTTTCGCCAGAAGTTCCATGGGAGTTTCCGCGAAAAATCCGACCGGGGCGATCATGAGCGCCCGCTATGATAGCGTCTGCTTGTGTCCGTTAATAGCACCTACCTACCGACCCTGCACGTTTAGCTAGCGCCCGTGAACACCGGTGAGTCTCCGGGAGCGTGTGTGAGCGCCCGCGAACGCTGGTGGGCGTCCACGAACGCCTACGAGAGCGTCCGCTATAACTCGCGAGCGCCCGCGATACCTCGCTAGCGCCCACGGGATCTAGCGAGCGCTGAAGAGAGATAGCGACCGCCCGCGATCGCCCGCGAGTGCCCGCGAGGAACACCCGTGGGCGCCCGTGAATTCCCGGGAGTGACCGTGAGCGGCCATGAGTGCCCGTGCGCGTCCATGAGCGCCCGCGGGATCTAGCGAGAGCGCTGGGTAGATCTTGCGAGAGCCCGCAAACGCCTGATGCGGGCGCCCGCGCAGCGCCCATGAGTGCTCATGAGCACGAAACGCCTGCGAGATCCATCGTGAGCGTCCGCGAGGTATATTGATTGCCCTTTGGCGCCTCTGCGAACGCTAACAATATCTCGAGAGCGCTCGTGAGCGCCCGCGAACGCCCGCAACGTCCACGAACGTCCGCGACATCTTGCGAGCGCCTGTGAGCGCGCCCGCGGCGAACACACGCGAAATCTACCCGTGAGCGTCCAACGGCGTAGACGCGCCCGGGTGTGCGATCGCCGCGATAACGCCGGCGAGATTTTGTGAGGGCCCGCGAGTGTTTGCTGGCGAGATCTAGTGAGATCGCACGAGTGCGCGTGAATGCCCGCGAGCGCCCTTGAGCGCCCACGAGTGCTCGTGAGCGCCTGTGAAGGCCCGTGATATCTCTCGAACACCTGTTTGAAAACCCTCAACTTCTCGCGAACGCCGGCGAACGCCGGCAACATCGCGCGAACGCCCGCTAAAACTAGTGGCTTAGTGCTTAGTGCGTAGATTCACAGCAGAGTTATGCAACCAACCGGATGGTGGTGAGTCTATAGTTGTTTGGAAACTATGGGTTTGCTAACTGGCGGGGTTTTGGTCTTCAATGGGTTACTAGTTGAAGTTAATGGGTCGAAATTAGTCTACTCTCGGGACATGTCGCGGAAGTTCTCGGGGCATGTTACGGGAGTTTCCGCGACTATACGCGACATTTAACGTAGGCACCGCGGGGGTGTCCACCGAATTTGCGCGAAATACGGTGAAATTCCGTGACACCCCACGGGCGCTCATGTCACAGCCCTTGACATGTCGTGGGTGCCTACGTAAACGCCCCCGTTGTACTTTTCCCTTAACCCCTTTATAGCCCCCGAACCCCTCCCTATACTATATCCAAGTAATTTTGTCCCCAAAACGGGTTTCCGGTCGTAAAGGGGTTAATACTGGATCGGCGGGGGGGGGGAACCTTCACCAAACTCTGCGAAGCGCTATTTATTTCACCATCATCATCAATCAGCCTTCAGTCCTCACTCCTCACAGTAGCACAGCAAGCACCAGTTTCTGCCAGTCGGTTTACCAAACCAACTTTCAATACTCTACTGAATGCTTCACATGTCTCCCACACACCCATGATACATAGTACCCCTTTTCCCTTCCCTTGGGACAACCTCACACCCTGTGTGTATGGTCTCGCTCGGTCCCATCAACAAATGTATTATTATTTTATTACACGAAAGCTACGATTGGGGGGGGGGGGGGGTACTCAGATTGTGCATGGCCGTAGCCGTATGACCATAGACCCTCGCATCCCTACTATGCCGGGACGGAGCACGTTGGGCTTTCACCAACCAGGCAAACATTGCTTACACCAAGCGCGAAGCGCCGTGAGGTGTTCGGCGAGTCGCATGAATGAAGGGTGTACTGCATCCTTTTAAGTGCAGCTCGTAAGACGGAGTTCGGCACCTTGTGCATATTTTCTTGTTTATGGATGATAGCGCCAATGAGTTACTTTGTTTTCTGGTGTGACCACTCCACAGACAGTTTCCTCGTCTAACCCCCCGCCTTGCCGATGGCCCGCGGGAGGTTTTTCGCATGACTTCTCCCTTGTGTTAGCGCCTGTGTTCCCCTCCATATCAACGAGGGCTCGCCTCGCCATAGTACCTTTTCTGTGGTTGGTTTGCCGTAGAGCCTTTCCTGCCCCCCCCGCCACACCGGCGGCATGCGGCAGGTTCTAGAGCCTTTTCTGCCCCCCCCCGCCACACCGGCGGCATGCGGCAGGTTTTTGATGGGTGACTATTGCCTTGTTGTAGGGTCTGCGTTTCTTTCTACTGCTTTTCTTCGCGTGTTCCTGGCTCCATAGCCAGACGGTTAGAGGTATGGGAGTGGGTTTTGAGGAGCCGCATCTTCGACTCATGGTCTAGTTCGTTGAACCGGAGTTTCCCCGAATCTCCCATATTTCTGCATATGCGACTCATCAGGGTGGGGTAGTGTTAAGATACGGCCTCGAAAGGCCTGTAAGTATCCGAATTTGAGATCATTTGGATGGGTTTCGTATGATAAGGTTGGCGTTTTATATTCGGGAAAGTTAGGAAGTAGATCGGAGAAGTAGATCGGAGGCACGTGCCTCCAATCTCAGAAGCTATCCCGGACTCTGGTGGAAACGAATAAAGCTACATCTCTACGAAGGAACGAAAGTGAGTACTCTCCGAGGACCTGCTCAATTGGCAGACCTGCAGGGGGCACTCTGTATCCCCCACCTTTAATTTAACAGATGGGTATTACACCGTAACTGCCCCGTGGGTGCCTTACCATATTCACACTACGTGATGCGATCATTCCCCTTGTGCGGAGTTAGGGTTCTCCACCCCGCACAATATGATCTAACTCGATAACCATCACGGTGACCGCAAAAACAAAAACAAAAAAAAGAAGGGGAACCTTGGTTGTCTAGCTCACGCAGTGATTAGCATGTTTTACAGCGTCGTTGGCAGCCAACGCCGACCCCAATATACATATAACATTTTACAGCGTCGGTGCCAACCGAGGCCAATCATGCATATTTTAAGGGAGGGGGGGGGGTCACATTTTTTTTTTTTGCAGTGGCTTACGGTCACTCGCGCGAGTGATCCTCCTTATAACTCCATGGCGACCTCTTGTGAGTTCTCGTGCTGTTCAAATATTTTGCGACATGAATCCGCAAAATGGGATGGTAAGCTACGCTGCGCCACACAAATCGCCTATTAATAAAAAAGACGCGTGCTACGATCTATAGGTGCACCGCTTTTTTCCCGAGGTTCCTTACTTTGTGACAGAAGCTTAACCCTTTTAGAGCCCCCAACCCCCCTCCCTATACCATATTCAGGTAATTTTGTTCCCAAAACGGGTTTCCAGTTGTGAAAGCTTTAAGACCTTTCTCAACCCAAAACTGATAGAAAAGCCCCCGAACCCCTCCCTATACTATATTCAAGTAATTTTGTCCCCAAAACGGGTTTCCAGTTGTGAAGGCGTTAAGACCTTTGTCAATCCAAAAACTGATAGGAGAGCCCCCGAACCCCTCCCTATACTATATTAAAGTAATGTTGTCCTCAAAACGGGTTTCCAGTTGTAAAAGGGTCAAGACAGCCCCCGAACCCCTCCCTATATATATACCGGTATGTTTTTGGGGTAATCACACCCCTTGCTTTTAAGAGTGGTTCGTACGCTTTCATAGGGTCTTGAGATGTGATCGATTGAGCATGCACCACGCACTCTCTCACTTCTTCTTCCTTCTTCTCCTCCGTCTCTTCTTCGAGACCGCGCTAATACTAAACACACCGCCGCCCTCGGGGTGTCTTTTCGTCATCATCAGCTCTGCGGAGCTTGGAACTTGGCCGCAACGGCAGAGTAACATCTGCCGAGCGCTCACCTCTCGCGCCAGATCTAGCATAACCCAGATCGGACACAGCCACAGGGGACGTATCTCCCCCATCACATCAGAGTCACTCACTCGTGCGAGTGGCAAAAATCCGGCAGTCAATATGGGGAAACCCCCCGCACCGTAGCCTTAGTCATTACTGACCAGTGATGCGCGCTACGATAGAGGTGCACCGCTTTTTTTCTAGTACTACTCCTCAATTTGGGTGCTTTTTGAGACCTCTCCCAAAAAACTGATTTAGAGAAATACAACAAAACTGGTATCATTGGAAGAAAAATTTTCATGGTCCTCTATTAATAGGTACACAACGAGAATCATCATATATATGCAAGAAAAAATGACCCATTATTTTTTTTTTCCCCGACGATTTTGGGTTAACGCGTTGAGAACTGGAAACCCTTTTTGGAGACAATTTCACTTGAATTTAGTATAGGGAGGGATTTGGGGGCTCTAAAAGGGTTAAGGAGCAGCCCCGTCATTCAGAAACCATTTTCGCCGAAAAACGGTATACCTCTATCGCATAGCACGTGTCTGGTGTCTTGTTGGTCATCCTACAAATTAATGTGCAAAATGAGTCCAAACAGTGACCAAGAAGCAGAAAAGGAAAACCAGTACGACAATAACGTACATGTCGTACGACAGCCACTCGCGTTGTTGATGCACAAATTATACCAAGCCCCTCGAAAGCCCAACTTCATGTATGCTAAACACCTCCCTGCACATACCAAGGTATCTATTAAACTACGAACAAATCCTCCCCCCCCCAAATCACTTTCAAATATGTAATGCGCCCTCTATCCCCTACATAATCTCGCCTGCTTAATGTACCACCCCACATACCTCAGACTGCCTTCGTTCGATGTTCCCCCCTCTCGAGTCCTTGTCCTTGCCGCTGGAGAAAAAAAAAAACGGAAGAGGGGCGGTTTATTCATATTTGAGTTTTGATCAAAAAATCATTTTTGGTCGATCTCACAGCTGATGAAGTGCATTTTTTACTTTTTTCTCAATATAGAAGAAAAAAGATAGGAGTGCCGTGCAAAAGTAGAAAAAAAAAACAGTCACTCAATACACCCACGACTATATAGTGCTCACAGTTCCACAAGAGATCGCCTCCCTCTAACACCGAAAACCATTGCTGTCTTGAAGCGGTATGAATTAATCAAGGTCACCCCGCCCCACCTGTAACATTTCGTCCGCTTCTCGACACGGCGCAACATAACAATAACGTCGTGAATAGTATGGATTCATCAAAATCTGGGGCGTTGTACTCTGCGTGGCTTGTTGTGAATGACGTGCCGATCGGGGGCGGGTGTGCGCTGAAACCATCACACATTCCTGCCATGACGGCGTGAGTGACAAACCGCCTATCTGATATCTCACCGCCATCACCTGCCGGTACCTATGCTAAAAGAGTTGGCGGCCAGCACTAAGCGCCAGCTCGGCGGGTATCGTGGCGCATCTCTTAATGAACGCACAGCCAGGGTCTAGGTTCCGTCTGTCGCTGACTGCCAGCCAGCTCAGAGCCATCCCACGGTAGGGTTGCAGCATGATCGATCAGTCCCACTATTCCTGACATGAGGAACTCGATATCTCACCCGAAAAATGACTTGGAAGGCATTCGTTCGCACAACCCGACCAAGCTTCTACGCCTTGGTCCAAAATATAACGTACTCGTGAAAATACTTCATCATTGACCGGCAGTTCCTCACATGAGGAACTCAATCGCCCAGGGACTTTTAGGCGCAATCATACAACTGCAACCCCTACCGTGGGATGACTCCTCAGCGGTTATGGTGTGTATCTCTAATGAATGGCAAAAACACAACAACACGGGGTCCGTCTGTCCTGGACCTCGCATTTGCCCCCGAGGGCTACGATCCCGTGTAGCCACAGCACTGCCGCAAGCAGGCGGGGGTTATGGCGCTTCGTCTTGCCTGGAAGTGCATACCACGGGCTTCAGGTGGGGCTTGTGTGCTGACCACGGCGGTGTTGAGGAAATTAGTTAGGTATTTGTCCGTTTGACCACTTGCAAAAGGTTGACCGATAGCTTACCCAAACTAAGCCTTATAACGCTCTTCTCTCCCCCTGAAACGGCGGGATAGCAGGTCGGCCGGATATATGCGGGCGGACGTGTCAACATCGAAGCGGTTTTCATTTCCTGGAGATACCGGGGAGAGTATTTTTCAAGTTCGACATGGGGAAAGTCTGAAAACGTTTACTATATTGTGGATGGTAGGGTTCGAACCTGGGCACGACCCCAAAAACCCATGGTCTGTCGACGACGCCATTTGTTAGGGTATCATTAGTGGAGTATTTGTCCGTTTGACCACTTGCAAAAGGTTAACCAACTATTTGCTCACCCAAGCGAAGCCTAAAATAAAACATCGGTTACGTACGACGGTGGAGGGGTCACCTTTGGCGCCCGCCTGTATTTTCGGAGTAGCTCGGGGTGACACTCGCGCGAGTAGCCCCCCTGTTCCGTAGGGGTCTTAGAGGCTCCTCCTCGCTTTGCTCGCCTACAAACTGATTTTGAATTGACTGAAGGGTAGCTCTCGGTGAACAAAACGCAATGATGGCCTAGGCACACGCAACGAGAATCACGCAACAAAAATGGTCTGTATTCGACGATTTTGGGTTAAGGAGCGCCCCGTTGTTCAAAGTCAAAGAAGAAGAAGAAGAAGAAGAAGAAGAAGAAGAAAAACAAAAGCAAGAAGAACAAGAACAAGAACAAGAACAGGAACAAGAACAAGAACAAGAACAAGAACAGGAACAAGAACAAGAAGAAGAAGAAGAAGAAGAAAAAGTGCTACCTCCGTCGTAGCGTGCGTCCTTTCGTGCTGTTGTTAAGTATGCGACCTGCAGTATTCGCGATAGCAATGGCAAGCTACGCTGCGCCAGAAACATCGCCTACAGTCTTTTGTGTCCATGAGGTACAGAGTCGCTCGTGGGAGTAGCTCAAATCCGATATAGTGAAGAAATACTGATTTTACGATAGCCCCCGCCCCCCCCTCAAAAAAAAAACAGCGATTTTCTTTAAACGAATGCTTTATGGCTGCTCGACACGATGAAGGATGCTTTATGAAGGAAAAATATCTCAATAATTTTTTCTTGTTTGCGAATAGACTAACGATCGATGACGCCGGGGTTGGCAAGGGGCAGGGTATATTCCAGGAGATACCGCCGGGAGCAGTGGTTTCAAAACCGACGATTTCGTTAAAGAGAAAGCTGGGGGGGGACTACTACCGTGTAGAACGACTCGAGCAAGGGGATACCCCCCCCCCTCCCTACCATGATAGGACGCATGCTTCGATAGAGGTATACCGTTTTTTTGCGAAAATGGTGTCTGAATGAAGGGGCTCCTTGACCCAAAATCGTCGGGGAAAAAAAAAATAATAGGTGATTTTTGTTTGCATGATTCTCGTTGTGCACCTCGGCCATGGGATTTTTTCATCCGGTAGTATCAGTTTTATTTTCTTCCAAATCGTTTTTTTGGGAGAGGTCTTAACGCCTTTGCAACTGGAAATCCTTTTGGGGGACAAATTTACTTGAAGATAGTGTAGGTAGGGATCTGGGGGCTCTAAAATAAAGGGGTTAAGCCCCCCAAATCGAGGGGGGTAGTATTAAGAAAAAAAGTGGTGCACCTCCTATATCGTAGTGCTCACGCGTCATGGGCAGGCTGTCTGCTTCCGTTCAAGGCTACGGTACGAGGGTAACCCCGTTATCTCACCTCCGGTTCTGAGCCATTCGCACGATGAGTGACTCTGTACCGCACTGACTGACAAGAAACACTTGAGGCGGCGATTTTCTTGGCCCAGCTTAGATAACCATCCCGTTGGGGGTTCATGTCTCTCGCGAAATTAAAGCAGCACGACAAAGCCTACGGCCGTGAGGAACAGGGGGTCGCTCGCCCGCGAGTGACCCCTAGCCACTGCGAACAAAAGGTCTCTTGTAATGGGACCCCCCCCCCCCCCCCTGCCGTACATTGGTGGTCTTCCAAAAACCCCACCATGATCGAACAAGAAAAAGGGCTAAAACGCGCAATCTGAGGGCTCGCGCGAGTGACCCCTAGCCACTGCGAGCAAAAGGTCCCTTATAATGGGACGCCCCCCCCCCCCCCCCCCCCCCACCGCCTGCCGTACATTGGTGGTCTTCCAGAAATCACCCCATGATGAAACAAGAAAAAGGGCTAAAACGCGCAATCTAAGGGTTCGAACCCCTCGTCGCCCTGTTCTTGGTCATTCGTGTTGCCGACGACCGCTACGTGTGATGGGGCGCAGTGGTCATGGTGTGCAGGAGCAGTTGGTCTCCCTCTGTAGTGCCGGAGAAGCGCGGTGACGATATGCCGCGATAATAGTTCCTGCTAAATCGCTTGGCACGTATCGTCGCCCTGTTCTTGGTCATTTTGTTGCCGACTGCTAATAATACGTGTGATGAGGCACAGCAGTGGTCATGGTGTGCAGCAGTAGTGGTCTCTCTCTATGGTGCCGGACGTGTAGTGCCGGTCGCCCGAGATATAGTTCCTGCGAAATCGCTTGGCGCGTATGAGAACAGCCACCACTACAAAAATAGTGGCCAGAGTCATCTCACAGTGTAGGGGTTGCAGTTGTTAGACTAGAGGTTTGGGACCGGTTGAGCTCCTCCAGGGTGAAACTGTCGGTCAGTGTGACCAATTTTTCGAGTGTTTATCTGTTTATACAGGAGGACTCGTAGCGCATAGAAATGTTGGACGGAGTTGCTCGAACGAATAACGCCTTCGAAGTCATGTGTATCGGGTGATGTTGATGTAGAGCTCCTCGAGCTAGGAGCTCAGAAAACTCTTGGAATGTGCTGCTGCATGCACCCCCTAGTGTGGCGTCACTGGGCAGTACGCGGAGTAGTGCCCGTTGCCACTATAATGCCGGTGTATTACCGCGGCTGGCCCATACCGGTGCAATATAGGGACCACTACTTGTATCTACTGTGGCGCAACTTGGTCCATGCGACACCCATCTACATCACGCATACACTGATCTGCAGTATTATAATTGCACCTATCTGCGTCTACACGTGGCGCGTTCAATATCATCGTTTGCTTGTGAAGTAGCAGCCGCATATATATTGTGTACGCGGTATGCATCACATAATTCTACTACGCCTGTGGGCGCTAGTTGGAAACATCAAGGCCTCACGGTATAGGGTCACGCTCGGAGCCTCTGCTTGCAATGGCTAGGGATCACTCGCGCGTGTGGCCCCCCCCCCCCCCCCCGTTTCTTGGCCCAGTCCTAAGATTATTACTTTTTTAAAGCGGTATGAAACCGCCACTGGATTGGTTAGCTACGCTGCACCAAAAAACAAAATAGCCTAAAGACGCGCCCTACGATAGAGGTATACCGTTTTTTGGCTGAAAAGTCATCTGCTTGACGGGGCTCCTTGACCCAAAATCGTCGGAGAAAAAAAAATAATGCAGGCCATTGTTTTTCTTTGCATGCTTCTCGTTGTGTACCTAGGCCATGGCATTTCTTCATCCAGTGGTATATAGCAGTTGCTGCAGTTTTCGATCCAAAATCATTTTTTGGGAGAGGTACTCTCAACCTCCCAAATTGAGGAGTGATTAGTATAAGAAAAAGAAGTGGTGCACCTCTATTGTATCACCCGTCTAAAATAGGCAGTTTGTTTTCGGTGAGGTGCAGAGTCACCCGTGCGACTGACTCAAAAACGGTAGCGGAATTCGGGGTAGATGATACTAGTAATACGATACCGTAGTTTTTGAGTCGTTCAACGGTAGCTCTCCCCCAACTTTTCTTCAACAAAATCGCCGGTTGGTTTGAAAACCAGTTCCCGGTCGTATCTCCTGGAATAGGGTGTACCTCGACACCCTCCCCGACGTCATCGATCGATAGGCCTTCGTGCACGCAAGAAACATATGCGCGGACATACTTTTCTGTCGAAAGCATCCTTCCTTGTGTCGAGCAGCCCCTCTGAAACGTTTTCGTCAAAGAAAAATCGCTGGTTTTCGAGGTGGGGGGGGGGGCTATCTATCATCGTCAGAATCAGAATTTTTGGCCTGTTGGTTTATGCCTGACAGTGTGGACAAGTCTGATTTACTCTACCAGGCTATATGGTATTCGGCGTGTGTGATGGTAGAATTTTCAAAGATGCGCGGTGGAACTTATTGTTTCCCGAAAGGGTACAACGATTTGATTGGTGTGTCAGACGTGATTCCAGGGTTGCGTGCACCAAAACATGGCGAAGGGAGAAAAGCCTCCTTTTCGTCACTGACGGTACTTCAATCGGTGCCTTCAAAAACTCTACACGCTCTTCTTCTGTCTCTTTCTCCCTGGCTGATGATGGCGCTCCGGATATCGTGACTCTTCTGTCTCTGCGATCAAGCCTGTGCCACTCAACACACCTGGGTTCATCGATCATGCTTGGTTCATCGATCACGGTCAACCTCGACAGCTGATACACTTTTTTTTGTTGTGCACAAATTAACTTGCGGAAAGCGCCAGAGCGTGAGTTTTAGCAACACTCGATGAAAAATCGACGAGCAGTGGGATTGCTGAACCCTGTCTATGCGCGATTAAACATGTAGGCAAGAACCGGGGGGAAGAAGGAACGACACCTGCGACCACGGCTTGTCCAGAAGCTAGAAAGTAAAAGTGCGAGAAAAAACAAAACGAAAAAAAAACACTCAAGTCTGTGTAGGACGCATCTTGTCTTGAATAAGAAAAATCTAGTCCCACACCAAAATCTAGTTTCTCATCACGGTGTGGGCCGCTACTACTGCACGCTTTGGTATATGGTGCGCAATGCCATGACTAGTGTTGATAGGCAACGCGTTTTGTTTTTGGGCTGGAATGGCCAAATGAGGGAGGCATCATCGCGAGGGGGGATGCGCCTATCCCAAACCCCTCTTGTGATGTTTTTGAGACCCCAAGCTACGATAAGGGCGATAGGGGCGCACCTCGCTTGTAACTGAAGAGCTCTGCATCTCACCCAACACTGAGGAGTTTCAGTCAGTTTTACTAGCTTGAAAGCGCCGCGACGTGATGTGAGCAGACTCGTGGCCTGTGTGTAGGCAAGAAACATAAGACTAAAATATATAAAATGGCCCATTTTCGACGATTTTAACCCCGTGCCATTTCAGAAAAAAAAGCCACTAAAGGGGATACGTTTTTCATTACACGCGCCTGTATAATACAGCGATTGGGTCCGCACAGCAATCGAATGGGTTAACGTGTTCGCATTGCTTTGTCTCCAGGCCCCCGACATGTTTTCAACTCACTGACAGGTACTGGTAAAGAGGTATCATACGCATAACCACGTTTGCTTCCGCGTGGCTGGCGATGCGATCAATCCTCATTTTTTTCTCCGTCCGAAATCCCCCCCTCCCCCAAGAAAAGGCCAAGAGACCTGAATCTCCTCTACACCGCCGAATGTTTACAAGCACCAGGGTATTCTCAAGTTGCATCCAGCGTTTTTGTTGGGGGGGGGGGGGGGGGGATCATCGCTTCTGCACTTTTTCGTTTGAGCCGTGCCACGATAGAGGTATACCTCTTTTTGGCGATTTTGTTTTTCTGAACGGCGGCGCTCCTTACCTCACAAAATCGTCGGAAATAGGCCCATAGGCCACACGTGGGATTTCTCATCCGGTACGCTCACATGACAGTTTCATTTTTCTCCAAATCCGTTTCGGGGGAGAGGTCTTAAGCCACCAAATTGAGGAAAACCTCTCAGAAAAAAAAAAAAAAAAACTGGTGCACACACCCTCTGTATCGAAGGACGCGCGTTCTTTTCCCTTGAGCCGTTTCTGCACGGTAGGACGCGTGCTACGATAGAGGCGATAGAGGGGCGCATCAATTTGTTTCTAATACTACCCCTCAGTTCGGGAGCTGAAGACCTCTCCCCCAAAGAAACTGAATTCGGAGAAAAATAAAAGTGCTACTGCCGGATGAAAAATCCCATGGCCTAGGGATACAACGAGAATCTTGCAAAAAAAAAAAATGACCTGTTTTCTCCGACGATTTTAGCTTAACCCCTTCACGACTGGAAACCCGTTTTTGGGGACAAAATTACTTGGATTTAGTATAGCGAGGGGTTCGGGGTTCTAAAGGGGTTAACCCCTCTGGGACTAGGCTCTTCGCAGAGCAGCCCGCGCGCGCGCGCGCCGAGACTGTCACAAAAAAAGTTGGGTCCGCACAGCAGACGCGGCGCGTTTCTTCGCCCAAATAGAGACTTCTTGTTGTGTGGAAGTGCAGCCCTGAGCTAAACTCGCACCGCGCGGCCGTGTCGCCTCCCGGGTAACACGCTGGGGACGTCTGTCCTTACACTATTAATAGAAAGGTCCCTCGGCCCCCAGAACATGACCGCTATATTGTTCGCTCGATGCCATTTTTACCCTGGTCGGGTGGTCTCACGCCCTCAGAGCAGTCAAAATTCAGTACGTAAAAAAGATCACAAAAAAAATGACCACTAAATCAGCGTCAGAGTGCCCTGCGGGAATAGCGTACTTCTTCTGTACTTCTCTGAAAACGCCCCGGACAGCCGCGGGCTTGGGAAGGCGTAAGTTCTCACAGCTGAGGACCCCAGGCGGCGTGCAGGCTTCATGCGCCTGCCGGCGTACCCCTGTAGGCCGAGTCCAGGGGTGTTGCCAGGTAGGTGTGCGTGTGTGCGTTCGTTGCTATATACAACGCCCTGCGTTCAAGTTCGGGTGGATGTTCTTTTTTTATCCCCTGGCTGAACAGACCGGTCTGTTCGGTGAAAAATACGAGAATTGATCATTTTTTTTATTATCGCAAAAACCCCCTTCCTTGGAGTCACAGAAGGGTTATGGAGCCCCGTCATTCAGAAAACATTTCAGGCGGAATTTTGCTTCGTATCACCCCTATCCTAGCACGCGTCGTAGAGTTGCGCCATTTTTTTTTTCTGACAAAGAGAGGCGCAAGGCTGCGGAAGGGGGGATATATACCTCCTGCACCTTCAGGATTTGAGCCACTCGCACGAGTGATTCTGTACCTTGCCCCGACAAAAAGCCTTGTGTAGGCGATGTGCTCGGCGCAGCGACGCGTGCTACGATGATAGAGGTATACCGTTTTTTGGCGAAAACGGTTTCTGAATGACGGAGATGCTCCTAAACCCAAAATCGTCGGAAGAAAAAAAAATAATGGGCCATTTTTCTTTGTGCATGGCTCTCCTCGCTGTGTACCTAGGCCTCTGTAGCTGGGATTTTTCATCCTGTACATAGTCTATACAACGTGGCAGTTATTACTTTAATCAAAATCGGTTTTCATCCTGTATACATACGTAGTAATAGCAGTTTTTACTTTTCTCTTGAAAACATCGTTTTTTGGGAGAGGGTGTCCTTTAAGCTCCCAAAAAATTAAGGAATACACCTCAGAAAAAAAGTAGTGCATGCACCTCTATCGTGGAGCACGCGTCCAATGCATAGCTAACCAATGCATTATGGATTCCCATCATCACCGCTCAAAATCAACACAGCGCCAAGGAACAGGGGAGTCACTCGCGCGAGTGACCCCGAGCCACTGCAAAAAAAAAGTCCCTTAAAATGGGACCTCGCTACACCGTAGCATCATTCGCGCGGGTGACCTCGAGTCACCGCAAAAAAAGGTCCCTTAAAATGGGACCTCGCTACCGTAGCATGCGAAGTGACCTCGAGTCACCGCAAAAAAAAGGTCCCTTAAAATGGAACCTCGCTACGGTAGCATCATTCGCGCGAGTGACCTCGAGTCACCGCAAAAAAAAAATCCCTTAAAATGGGACCTCGCTACCGTAGCATCATTCGCGCGAGTGACCTCGAGTCACCGCAAAAAAAGGTCCCTTAAAATGGGACCTCGATACGGTAGCATCATTCGCGCGAGTGACCTCGAGTCACCGCGAAAAAAAGGTCCCTTGAAATGGGACCCCCTCTACCGTAGCATGAGTCTTACTACGGTAGCCCCCCCAACTTTTCTTTGACGAAGTCGCCGGTTTCAAAACCAGCGCTCTCCCGGTCGTACCTCCTGAAATACGGTGCCCCTCGACACCCCGACGTCGTCGATCGGTAGACCTTTGCACCAACGAAAAATATATAAGTACATTTTTTCATCAATAGTATCCTTCCTTGTGATGAGCAGCCATGAAAGGTTAGCTAAAGAGAATCACTGGTTTTTGGGGGGGCTATATATTAAATAGTAGAATCAATCTACCGTAGCATTGGTCAGAGTCTCCTAACCTATTGAGGAGTCGTGCTACACGGCGGTAGCCGCCGACGCGTGCTACGATAGAGATTGCAAGCCCACCACTTTTTTTCCCGAGGTGTTCCTCAATTTTGGGAGCTTAAAACCATCTCCCAAAAAAAACAGATTTTTATAGAAACCAACCAAAAAGAAAACGCTACCCCCAACCGGATGAAATCTCCAATGACGGCCTCGAGCTCGTACACAACGGGAATCACGGGGAAAAAAATGGCCCGTTTTGCGACGATTTTGGGTTAATTAAGAAGCCCCCCGTCATGTTCAGAAAAAAACAAAATAGACAGAAAGTGTTACCTCCATCGTGTAGTATGCGCCCCCCCCCCCCCCCCCCCCCCCCAACTTTTCTTTAACGAAATCGCCGGTTTTGAAACCAGCTCCCCGCCGAATCTCCTGGAACACAGCGCCGCCCCTCGCCACCTCTACGCCATCGTTCGATAGTCTCTTTGTCGCAAACAAGAATTTTAAGAACATACCTTTCGTATATGAAAAATATTTCGTCATGCCATACATATCCTTCATCGTGTCGAGCAGCCATAAAACGTTCGCTATCGTTGAAGAAAATCGCTGGTTAATCGTAGAATCAGTCTTAGGAGCTCTATTGCTGTTGCCTCAGCCTAAGACACGCGTGCTACGATAGAGAGGTGCACCACGTTTCCCCCCCCGGGGTTTCCTCAAATTTCTGGGAGTTCAATACTCGTAGACCTCTCCCAGAAATTCATTTCAAATAGAAAAATATAACTGACGGCTGACCAGATGAAAAATACCACGGTACTATTAACAGGTACACAACGAGAATCGTGCACAAAAAAAAATGGCCAAAAAAAATCCGACGATTTTTGGGTTTAGAAACCCCGTCATTCGGAAACCATTTCAGCCAAAAAACGGTATACCTCTATCGTAGCACGCGTCCTAAGCTGTTTCTCGGGTACTGAAAGTGCAGCACTTGATGTGGACAGATTCATGGCCGGTGCGTGCTACGATATCTAGGGGTATGCCGTTTTCTGGCTGAAATGGTGTCTGAATGACGGGGCTCCTTAACCCCTTTACCACTGGAAACCCGTTTTGGGGACAAAATTACTTGGATTTAGGATAGGGAGGGGTTCGGGGGCTATAAAGAGGGGTTATCGCAAAATCGTCGGAAACAGGTAATTTTTTTCGCGTGGTCCTCGTCGCCGTGTGTACCGAGGTCACAATGGGGATTTTTTATCCAAATCAGTTTTGGGGGTTGAAAGCAAGGTCTTGAGCTCCAAAAGTGAATAACCTCAGGAGAAAAAAAGTGGTGCACCTCGCTATCGTAGCACGCGTCGGCCTAGCTTTAAAAACGTGAATCTAAAAACAACGCAGCTTTTTTGCAAAGATGAGTATCGACCCCCAAATTCGTCGACCTCATAGCTGACGTCCTTAGAATGATTTACTGGAGTATATAAAATTAAAAATGAGTTGGCATTTCGACGATTTAGGGCTGAGGAGCCCCGTCATTTTTAAGAAAAAAATTGTGCCAAAAAAAGGTATACCTTCATACCTACATCGTAGCACGCGTCCTTTCTCCTTCTCCCTCCCTAGACGTTACTCAGATCCGGGGTCGCGACTAAGCAGGCTCTTCTCCCCCCCCCCCCTCCCCGCTACGGTACGTGGCCCTCATTTTTTTTCGCGGGATGTGCGGGGCGTTGTATCACTCATTCATAAACAGCTACATAAAGATGAAAAAATAAACTGAATTTGGAGTAGAACGCACGCTCTCCGACAAAGTAAGAAACTCGCGGCCTCGGTTAGTACTCAGTACAGTAGTACCCGCACAAGGCACCTGATGAGAAACAGTGCAATAATAAACCCAGGCTGAGAGATGTTCTTCAAAGGAAAATAAGGAAACTCGGGAGCCGTTGTACTGACTTTAGTGTAGTGCGCACCCTCTCCCAAACAAGAAACCCAGCATGGGTCAGTACTCAGTACAGTACCGGCAGAAGGGCACTTTCAAGTAAGAAACAGTGCAATAACAAAGCCAGGCTGAGATTTTTTTCACAGAAAAATAAGAAACTCGGGAGCCGCTACATTGATTCAGTGTAGTACGCACCCTCTCCCAAATAAGAAACCCAGCGTGTGTCAGTGTTTCTGGTTCTTATGCTCGTCTTAGGTGTCGTGTACCGCGCAGGAGAGAAGGCCCTATGTTTTTTTGTCGCGTTTTTTTGCCTTCTGGCAACGCGCAGCGTCGCATAAGAAGCTTACACAGTCCACCCCTCATATATAAAACTTTTTTCTTGTAATGTATTTTTAATCGCATTTACTCTCCAGCGCATCCCGAAAGAGGTCTCATTTACCCGCAGCTACCCTCTGGACAAGCCGTGGTCACAGGTGCCTTCCCTTCCCCCTCCCGGTACGCTTGCCTTCGATTTTATGGCGCATAGGGCTTGCATCACAGAATCAAAACGACACCCAACAAAAGCGTCCAACGCTTATCATCACTTTTCAGCTTTTTAGGCTATAATACAAAGAAGAAAACTCCACGTTGTAATGGTCTTGTTCGCCATGTTTTACCTTCCGACAAACTGCAGCGTAAATTAACCGTAAGAGCACCCATTTCCGACCAAAACAGCTACGATGTAACTCAAAAATAAAAACGCCTACGCGCTCACCAAAAAAGAAAACCCCATAGACCTACACCTGGTCGTATATAGGACGCTTTTTTGTAATGTTTGCCTTTTGACAATGTGCAGCATCGCATAGACATACATAATCGCCCATCCTTCCAACACCAACCGTTCCAAAAAGAAGAAAACCCACGGAACGCACTCTTGTCATGTTCGCCCCCAGGCAGTGATGTACCAGTATAGATTCACCGTGAACACCCATCAAGAGCAAAAAGGCTACGGTGTACGCGCATACAAAACAAAACCCCATACGTGGGAAAACTTTTATCATGTTTGCTTTTACTGACAATGTGCAGCATCGCATACGCATATACACAGTAGTCGCTCATCCCTCTCATGGAACAGCTACCAGGTACAAAAAAAAGAAAAACCAATGGGACGTGCTTGTCATGTTCGCCCCCCCAGACAATGTTGCAGCGTAGACTTACCGTGAACACCCATGCCGAGAAAAACAGCTACGATGTACGCACATACAAAAAGAAGACCCCGTGCTACGTAGGATTCGTTCTTGCCATGTTGACCTTCTGACAATGTGCAGCATTGCATACACATATAATCGGTAATCCCTCATACAACAGCTACAAAAAGAAAATCCCATGAGACGCATTTGTCGAATTCGCCCCCTTGACAATGTTGCAGCGTAAAATAACCGTGGACACCCCACCCCCTTCGTAAAAAAAAATCTGCAGAAGAAAAGAAAAAAAAAACGTGGGATACTTTTGTCGTTTTGCCCTCCGACAACGTACGGCATAGCCTAAACGTCGATAAGTTCCTCCCTCTACCCGCTGGAAACACACAAAACTGCCTCCGTAACACATCACAACCATGTCGCTCTTACTGCCCTCTGTATCATAGACAAGCCCACACCAACCATACTGCAACAGGCTACCTAGTCGGCAAAACTAGACAAAAAAAGTTGATGAGAGCAGAGGGAATGATGAACCCTATGCGAACTAAACATGCATGAAAGCACGTAGTACCGGGGGGTAGATTGGAGGTCAACCTTGACGACAGCTTGTCCAGAAGGTCGTTGAGGGCAACACGTCTATCTAGTTACGCTGGACAGTAAAAAGCGACAAATAAAAAAATAAAAAGGCTACATACATACACATATTTCTATTTTTTTCTCACACTTCTGCTTTCCAGCTTTTGGACAAGCCGTGGTCACAGGTGTCGTCCCTTCCCCCCGGTTCTTGCCTTCAATTTCTATCGCGCATAGCGTTCAGCAATCCCACTGCTCGTCGAGTTGTCATCGAGTGTTGCTAACTCACGCTCTCGCGCTTTCCGCAAGTCAATTGGTGCACAAGAAAAAGCCCCAACGAATTTACACGAGTATGCACTCGGCGGGCTCGAACTCACGAAACTGACCTATACCAGGCTCGAGGATAACCTGATACGCCACCGGGGCGATCAGGTGACATATATGATATGTCGTACCCGCGCTGCAGCTGCTTCGCCTGAGCCAGCCACTCCCACCCCAACCGAGAGAAAAATAAAGAAATACCACCCCCGCCACCAATAGGTTACGACTTAAAAGCTACTGTATACCGGCTGCTGCTACGGAAGGACGTTCGATTAATATCGGAACGGCATCTGATTCCGCGCTAAACTGGCGGAGGGTAATACAATAGCAGTAATAATAAACAATAGGATGACGTCATATCATAATAGGATGACATCATAACATAACAGGATGACGTCATAACATAACAGGATGACGTCATAACATGATAGGATGACGTCATAAACATAACAGGATGACGTCATAACATGGTAGGATGACGTCATAACATAACAGGATGACGTCATAACATGATAGAATGACGTCATAACATGATAGGATGACGTCATAACATGATAGGATGACGTCATACCATATCAGGACGAGGTCACAGCATAACTAGGACGACGTCATAGCATAAATAAGATGACGTCACAACATAAATAGAATGACGTCATACGTCGGACGCTATCAAAGACTCTTCCGCGGAAGCGACCGCAGCCCGGTCGTCGTCCCCTTCCGTCCATCTCCCGTAGTCTCTCTTCAAGAACCTTGTGAACTGAGCGATGGGACCAAAAAAAACCCAACAACGACGGTAGGCAAAGAAACAAAAAATGAGGGGGGGGGGGGGGAAACGAAATAATGAGTGACCACGTGAGCGTTTACGCTGCGCGTTGTTGGGGGATGGCACACATTTTCTGCCCTCGACGGCACGCGTGGAATTGTGCATATTGCGCAGTGATAGACATTATTGTGTTTTTTCAACCATAGTGACATCATTATGACGCCAATAGGGGTTGGAGGTACAGTATTTCGTATGGATACGACCGGTCGCCCCGGTGGCGTATCAGGTTATCGTCGAGTCTGGTATAGGTCAGTTTCGTGAGTTCGAATCCCCACGAGTGCATACTCGTATAAATTCATGGGGACTTTTTCTTGTACACAAAGTGACTGAGCGCGAGAGCGTGAGTTAGCAACACTCGATGAAAAATCGACGAGCAGTGGGACTGCTGAACCCTTATGCGCGATAGAAATTGAAGGCAAGAACCGGGGAGAAGGGACGACACCTGTGACCACGGTTTTCCCAGAAGCTGGAAAGTAGAAGTGTGCGAAAAATAAATAAATAAATAAAAAATAAATGGGTTAGGGTTAGGGTTCGGGATAGTTCCATGCTTTTGAAAACCCAATAATGTCAGTCACCCATATCGCGTGCCAATGTCGCACAAGGAAGAACTTCCTTGGGGCGCTCGCACTCGCAGAGTCGACCTTAGAACATAGGTACGACGCTTAACACTAGGAAACCAAGGGAACGCCGGCTTCTATTTGTGCTGTGTGCGCGATAAAAACGAAGGCATGTAGCGTTGGGGGGGGGGGGGGGGGGGACACCTGTGACCACGGTTTTGTCCATAAATAAGGCCAGCGAGGGTAAAAAGCTCGAACGAGAGTACGAGCTGAGCTGGAAAGCGATTAGAGACGAATACTTGGAAGTGCCACAGGCTCAAGCCTTATTTTTTCTCCTCCGCCGGAGGATAAGCACACATAACAAACAGAACAAAGGTGATATCAACATGAACAAAAAAAAAAAAGGTTGGTTGGGCTGCGAGTTGCCCGGGCTCGACGGCCAGCTATTTAACATGAACAAGAAAAAAAAAAGCTTGGTTGGGCTGCGAGTTGCCCGGGCTCGACGGCCAGCTATTAATATTAGTACTAATCGCGGCGTGGCGAAGGTATGCCAAAAAAACTGACTTCGGTTTTCCTCGGCGTCAAGCACATCGCGAGTCACAACCGCACTAGTCAGGTACAAAAACGTGAAACACATGGCGAGTCGCAAACGCACTAGACACTAGCCAGGTCGTAAAAAAGCGGACAAGACCGCAATGTACCGCGCACAACTACCATGGTACCGCTGCAATTTAAAGCCCATGACAATCAACTTCAACTTAAGAGTGACGCGTGGTACGACAGAGGTGTACCCTTTTTTTTGGCGTTTTTTTTTATTTTCCTGAAGGACGAGGCTCCTTCACCAAAAATGGTCGAAAATAGGTAAAATTCTTGTCTTGGAAAATAAATGTTTTTGATTTATACTACCTGGGTAGCGGATTTCGTCGACTGAGGCTGAGCTTTCCTTCTTCACCAACCACCTAATACTGAACCTGATCATTCTCAACCGGCGAACCGTTACATATTATATAAAAATATTTTCAGGACGTCAGCTGTGAGTTCGACGAACTTGGGGTCAATGCTCATCTTTACAAGCTGCGTTGTTGGTACTTGTAATATACTGTGTGGGTGAGTTTTTTATTGGGAGGGGTCCTATTTTTTAAAATATGTACCTGGTATATATTATAAAAATGAAAATACACTCCAGCTGTGAGATCGAAGATTTCGTCGAAACTCATCTTTGCAAGCTGTGTGTGATACTCCGATCGCGCGTATTACGAGTTGTGTGTTCTCATTAAGGATATTGTGGAAGACAGGGTCGTAGATACCTATCGTAGATTGCGTACACGCATGCGCGAGAGGACACGTCACCGGTCAGGCAATACACGATCCCGGGTCGCAAACGGCGTCACCCGTCATAGACGGCGTTGACCCGTCCCCGGAAGGTCAGCCACCGAAAGATGATCCCGCCGCATGACGAAGGGCATATGCCCACCGTCACTCTAGCTCTGGCTTAGCATCTCCTTGCTACATATAAGAAAGAAAGGTTATCAGTCGCGTTCGCTGTTGAGAACGATCGTCAAGGGACCTCAGCACCGCGACGCCCTCTCCGCTTCGACTTCAGCTCTGCGACGACCTCTCCGCTCCGACTACCGACCATCCGCGACGAGTACCAGACCTCCGGGACCACCCTCACCACTTCGACTCCGGGACCCCGTGAGAGACCAGGTTCCATAGTGGTGACCACCGTCGGAACAACCTATATAAAACCCTATATAAAGTTGTTGTCGGAAAAAAAATAGAAACAGAACATGCCACGCTCAGGAGCTCGCTCAAAAAAGAGCCGCGGGAAAGCCCGCAAGGCATCGCCCTCTCCGGAGGAACCGACTCCCGCACTGGCGGGGAACTCTTTTGCGGCGCTCGCCCCCACCGACCAGGGCGGACCGGCCGTAGAGGACGAGGAGCAGCGGGACGCTGCAGATGAGGCTGGTGCGCCGAGCACGACGCCTGTATCATCAGCCGTTGAGGAGGGCTCGAGCCTAGCAGAGGACATCCTTGCCGCGCCAAGCGCCCTCCCGAGCCACGACCCCGTCCGCGTCGAGACCGCCGCGTTTCTTAAGAAATGCATGCTCGACGGCACCACGCCGCCGGCGTGGGTCTTGGAGATGGTGCTGCCGGACAGCCGGAAGCCTGTGAGTGGGCCTTCCGACGAGAAGGTCGATGAGGTGAGAGAAGTACCACAGCCGCAGCAAAACCTCGACGTTGTTTTTGAACGCGTGCAACACTCCACGACTCTTGCTACGCCTATACAACAGCAGTCGAGTAGCTCTGACAGCAGCCGTACCTCTCACCCTGACCAATCTCAACCAGACCCCCCGACAGCACGTAATACCTCTGCTGTAGAAGCACTGCCCACAAACCCCCTGACAGCACGTACAACCTCTGCTGTAGAAGCACCTCGCACAGCACGTATAACCTCTGCTGTAGCACCCCCGAGCCCAACCCACAAACACAACGAAGACCCAAAATTTTCGATAAAAAAATCGGATATGCCCGCTTCGCTCAAGTTGCACGGGTTGCCAACTGAAGATGTGCCCGAAATCATGGCGCTCTTTCACGCTCACATTCGCTTGCACGTCCCTGACGGCGCCTCGGACTCGGTTATCGATCGCCACGCCGTGAGATACCTGGCATACTTAGTAGCCGACCACGCAGCTAGCACCATGAACCAAATCCAGTGTGGTACGTTAGAGTGGCGCACAGACAAAGATCTTGCCCAACTGACCACGGAAGCGGGAGACGTCAGAGCACCACGCAACTGGAAGGAGTGGGTGGATGCTTTCACAAATCTGTTTAGCCCCGTGAACCGCATCGTCCTCCTCGCTCGCACCGTCTCTACCCTAAAGCAAGGCAGTAGTGAATCCGTCGACTCTTACGGACTGCGTGTAACTCAAGCATACGCGCGCCTCCTAGCCGAAGCAAAACGAACCGCTCCTGTCAACGTCTCGCCATACCAACATGCATGGCAAACATCGCTCATGGCATCCTTCGAAGCCGGCCTAGTTCCGCACGTACGTCTAGAACTTATCCGCGAAGACCCCTCCCTCACGTACCAAGCCTCACGAACTCGCGCCAAGAAACATGAGACCAACGCCTTACGCGCGGCCCCAACCCCCTCCCCGACCACGTATGCTTCGGCTGTCTCCGGCACATCCCCTGGACCCAACCGACAGCTGATGACGTCGATGGCCAAACTCGAAAAAGCCATCACGTCCAACCTGACGGCGGCGCGAGGCCGGGAACGCCGAGTGACCTTCGAACCGGCCACGTACGGCCCATCCGACAAGCGAGGCAGGTCACCGAGTAGCGAGGCGGGTAGAAGCAGGAAGTCTAAAGTAGCGTCGAGCGACGCATGCGACTACCCGATGTGTCGCCATCGCAACTCGCACTCGCGCCCGGACTGCAGGCTAGCAAAAATGCACGAACGGGACGGCATAGTAGTCACCAAAAAACCGTGAGGGGGCCCGCGCCGGTTACCTCAAACCGGTTCGGGGAGTAGGCAAACTAGGATCACCAAACCCGCGGTAGAAACGATAGCACGATCAGCTAGCGTAGCCGTGGCAAGTGCCGGTAGACCTAGTAGTAAGAGGAGGGATAAGTGTGGCCGAACAAAGAGCTCCACCCCTCTGGCGAGTACCCATGCGAAACAAGTACATGCAGACAACCAGTCGAATACTGTAACAGACTTAGAAAATAAGCAGCAGGTTCCGAGTGTTCTAGCAGTACCGCGTGGAGTTGGACCAGCCGTAGAAGCAACAAGCAGAGTCGAGAAGAGTAGTCAACGTCGGAATGATACGTTTTCACCTTCCATGGTACCACAAGCGTTGTATGTTTCTGCTGCGTCCCGCAAATTAAATGAGAAAATTAAACATCATGTTTTATTACCATGCAACGCTAACCGGGAAACGCACTTTGATGCTTTCCACGCGTCTGCCATGAGTGGGTATCCCAGATATCCCACAGCTCTCAGCTCTACGTCAAAGCGCGTACGAGTAAACGCCAGAGTTAATGATTATCCGGCGCACAATGTCACGATTGACACCGCGACCGATGTACCATGCATATCTGTTCACTTTGTACAGACACATCCCACAATGAAAGACACTAAAATTTTTGCAGTGCCCCCGGGAGCGATCAACCTCAGCAGTGCTGATGGGTCGCCTCTCAAAATTTTAGGATATGTTCGCTTTCAACTTACGCTAGGAGATATTACCCTACCAGTCGAAGCGCTCGTATTGCCCTCTTTAGGGCCAGACATTATGCTACTCGATAACACCATCATGGGCGCCTTCGGAGGTGTCCTCGACTGGAGTACAGAGCAATTGTCATTCAAAACCTCTCAAGTGACGATCAACGCATCTCATCGTAGAGTAGACTTTACAGCGCGCCCCGAGAACACTGCGACAGCTCAGTGCTCCGTGGTCACAGTTAACACTGATGTAGAGTCGGTGCCTGTCTTGTTGCGACACAAATGCTGCATCCCCCCCGAGAGTGAGATGGCAGTACAATTAGTGTCAGCGACAGCACCCACAGAAACCACTGCTGCACTCATTGAACCACTCATCGTCACGTTCGAAGACATCGAATCGTCCGCCGTACCTGAAGCTTTTCAAAATATGATAGTTGCTCGTACAGTGAGTCACTGGTCGGCCGCTGATAAAACAGCAGTAGTCCAGATCGCGAACCCGTCCCACCAATACGTATACTTGAAACGCAATACCTTACTAGGCCACATTGCGCCCGTATCGGTAGCCCTGAACAAAACGACCAGTGCAATTCAAACAGACAGCAAGACAACGGAATCCACGCGTAACGAGCTTCGTGCAGCACTTACTCGAGCATTTGATAAAACCACGTTTACACCTGCCGAATGCGAACAAGTACTGACTCTATGCACGAAATATCGCAGCGTTTTTTCCTTGTCGCCTCAAGAGCTAGGTAAATGTACCCTGGCCGAAGCAACGTTTCCTCTTGAACCAGGAACACGGCCTGTAAATAGAACCCCGTACCGTGCAAACCCTCGCGTACAGGAAACTATCGACAAGTGCGTGAACCAGATGGAACAAGAAGGAATCATTGAACAGCGCCCTAGTCCCTGGGGTTCCGCAGTAACTATTGTCGCAAAATCAGACGGCACTCCACGGTTCTGCGTAGATTACAGGTCGACCATAAATAAGAATCTGATCAAAAAATCGTGGCCTATGCCTAACTTAGAAAGCCACCTTGACACGGTCGGAGGAGCACGTTATATAACTGTGTGTGACGTACAAAATGCTTACCACCAAATACCAGTAGCAGAGAGCGAACAAGATAAAACTGCTTTTGTCACGCAGAACGGAAAGTGGGTTTTCAAACGCCTACCGTTCGGTATAGCTAACGCGCCGTTTCTGTTCTCGCGAATCATGTCACTAGCTTTTGCACATTTTGGTCCAAAAAGTGGGCTCTTGGTTTATATGGACGACTGTATATGTTGTTCATCTACCTGGACAGGCCACTTACAGCTACTCGAAAATATGTTCAAAGCCTTGCAAGCAGCCGGCCTCACCCTCAAACCATCGAAAGTACAGTTTGGCCCCCGAGAAGTTAAATACTTAGGACACATACTGACGGCCGACGGTATTCGGATCGGTGAGGATCGCGTAAAAGCTATAGTTGACTTGCCGACGCCTAAAACCATAAAGGAGTTGCGGTCAGTGCTAGGAATGGTTAACTTTGTACGCAAGTTTATACCTAACTTAGCCGGTATCATAGCACCCCTGGTAGCCCTCACGAAAAAAGAGGCCGCCAAAGAAGTCGCTAAACGTTGGAGACCAGAACACGATCAGGCGTACGCAACAGTGAAACAATTACTCACTCAGGCGCCCGTACTTCAATTTCCCGATTTTTCTAAAGACTTTGCGATACACGTTGACGCTTCAGAAGCAGGTGCAGGTGCCTTCCTCGCCCAGCAGAAAGACGATGACCTCGTTATAATCGCATACTTTAGTCAACGCTTCAACGACAGCCAGCGCCACTACTCCGCTACGCTCAAAGAATGTTATGCTGTGGTCTTGGCCATCCAGCACTGGCGACCTTATTTATGGGGACGACATTTTGTGTGTGTGACAGATCACGCGGCCCTGCGATACCTATACTCCATGCAAGATACATCGAACATGTTAACACGCTGGGCAATAGCATTACAGTCTTTTGACTTCACCGTCCAACACAAACCAGGCAAACTGCACGTCGTACCGGACACGCTTTCACGAATGTTTGCGTTCGAGCACCAGCAAGAAGTAGCTGTGCCGTCCCTCGCGCCCATTTGCCGCAATGTACCAGATGACCCCAAGCTACAAACAGCTCGTGTCCCCCGACCGTATCAGATCTCAGCCGACAAACTGGATAACCTAGAACCAGTACGCAGCGATAGAGAGCTCTTTAGTGTGAAATCAGTATTCGTGAGCGCGACAAATGTTTTCATGTCCGTCGATCAAGAAAAACTCCGCTCAGCACAAAGAGTAGAGTACGGGCGGTACATCGATTACATACAGCACGCAGACGCACCATTACCCGAAAAAGAAACGAAAACAACCATGTCTTACTATTCAGTGCAGGACGGGCTGTTGTTTAAATCGTACCTTCCGGGATATCTTCGAAAACGAAGCACCTTCCGCGATCAACTCGTAGTACCGGAGGCCCTTGTTGGATTAATTCTGCACGCCTACCACGATCACGTTCTATCCGGAGGACACCTCGCATCTCGCCCGACTTATGAAAAAATCCGCCAGAAATATTGGTGGCCCACCATCAGCCGCGACGTACGAGAGTGGTGCGAAAAATGCCAAGCTTGTCAACGACGAAAAACAGCACACAACAGACCCAAGCTCCCGACAGGCCATTTACCTGTCGAGCGGCCATTTCAACGAATATCGGTTGACTTAGTAAAGTACAAATCGGTATCAACTTCAGCCGCAGGGATCGAATGCAAATACGTTCTCTCCATGATGGACCACCTGACGAGGTTTGCGGTACTGCTGCCGGTACGTAATAAAACGGCCGAAACAGTAGCCAATGCCATAATCGAGAGAATAATCAGCATTTTCGGCCCACCAGAAACCTTGCATAGTGATCAAGGCCCCGAATTCGAGAATAAGGTGATATACCAGCTGCAACAAATACTCGGATACAAAAAGACCCGCACAACGCCGTACCGGCCGCAGGGTAATTCAGTGTCCGAACGGGTACACTCAACGATGCACAGCATGCTAGCAATGCACAGTGCAATCGATCAAAGCAACTGGGCCACTCTCTTACCGTTCGTACAGCTAGCGCACAACACTAGCTTTAGTGCAACGATGCATGAGACACCATTCTTCTTAATGTTCGGACGACAACCCCGACTCCCAGTCGATATAATCCTCGGTATTCCTCATGTAGGAAGAACAGCAGACACCGACGAACTCGCACAAAACACACGGGAAAATTTGCAAATCGCCTTTGAGCTCGCACGCCGAAACTTAACCGAGCGTGCAGACAAGCAGGCAGAACAAAATAGCAAACTTAAACCGTACCCGGTGTTCAAACCTGGACAGGAAGTACTCGTGTACAGACCGTACCAGGATTCGGATGGGCCCAACCCAAAGCTGCTATTACCATGGCGAGGACCGTATGTCGTCTGCTCACAATTATCACCAGTGGTGTATAGAGTACGACTAACGAACGACACCCGAGAAGTGTCAGTCCACCTAGCCCATATAAAGCCCTACCATCAACGGGAAACACCACCCGCACCTCAATTTGAGAAGCTGGCGGAATTGTTTTTAGGGAAGCCCATTCCCTTACCCGAGTTGGACCATCCAGACGCGGCTCAACCCAAAATTGAGTCATACTTCGTAGACAGGGTAGTAGATCATAAAAGGGGACCTGGCAGACCAAGCCCCCACAACTACAAGTACCGCCTAAGACTCCGAGGTTACGGCCCTGAATCCGACCTCGAGTATCGCGCGGACGAAATACCCCAATGTCACGAATTGATCGCCGCATACCGAGCCCAAAAGGGTTTGCAACTCGCGATAACCTCACCTGCTCCGCCCCCCCTCCCTTCTCTCGGGAAACGGAAGCGTATAGTAGGCAGGGACGAGCACGAACTGAGACAGCGCAAAATAGATTCTCAGATGCTCCGCGGCGTAACCGAATAACGAACAAGCTGGCTAACACAGTTGACTCAGCTGTAAGCACAAGAGTCAACAACGGTGATGAGAGTAGCACCAGCAGGCATGGCAGTACACACTCGTGTCAACCATGATCTGACGGGCACTCTACCCGGCATTCCGGTGGGAATAGCCGGGGGCAAGGAGACGTTAAGAAAATTGTTGTACCCAACGGAGAGAGGCTGTAAGAAGCGTGACAATTCACGCCCGTGCCCGGCACTCCGTTCCAAACGGGACAAAACAGCAACACCACCGTCTAGCCACAAACAAAATTGTTCGAACACTAAACACACAGGGAAAGGAGCTTCACGCGACTCCACCCCACCTAAAACGAAGTCACACGTTGATTCACCTAGATTAACTGAGCTGACTCCGAGTGAAAATATCTAGGCGGACCCGCCCACAAAAGAGAAATCACTAAACAATTTCGCTGCCCGTGGTTCCCAGAACAGCAACCACGAGGGGCGCACCAGTACGTGTGGCCACACGGAATACGTGCGTTGAGATAATATTTGGAAACCCCATACAACTCCAGTACACGCTGTCAGCATGCAAGCTCGAAAATGTAAACATCTTCGCTGGCCCGGTGTTTCACACCCGTGTTTGCTAAACACGTCAGTTATAAGGAGTGGATGCACGCATATAACAGCTGCTGTGTCTCGATCCGATAAATCGACACCCCGTTTCCTAAAATTGTCCTCCTCCCGATGACCGCTACAAAACCATCCTTAGCTAAGATGGGCTTGCAGCGAATACAGAGGGGGGTGATGTGGAAGACAGGGTCGTAGATACCTATCGTAGATCGCGTACACGCATGCGCGAGAGGACACGTCACCGGTCAGGCAATACACGATCCCGGGTCGCAAACGGCGTCACCCGTCATAGACGGCGTTGACCCGTCCCCGGAAGGTCAGCCACCGAAAGATGATCCCGCCGCATGACGAAGGGCATATGCCCACCGTCACTCTAGCTCTGGCTTAGCATCTCCTTGCTACATATAAGAAAGAAAGGTTATCAGTCGCGTTCGCTGTTGAGAACGATCGTCAAGGGACCTCAGCACCGCGACGCCCTCTCCGCTTCGACTTCAGCTCTGCGACGACCTCTCCGCTCCGACTACCGACCATCCGCGACGAGTACCAGACCTCCGGGACCACCCTCACCACTTCGACTCCGGGACCCCGTGAGAGACCAGGTTCCATAATATATATATTATATAAATATATATATGTTTTGTTGTTCCCCATTGTAATGGTTAGTGTTGGTATTTATACTTTAGGTGGCGAATTTTGAGCTAGATCTGACATCATACCTATTTTACAAAATTATTACTGTAGTTTCCACTATACTGATCTATCGTACGTATGGTAGGTGGTTTATTTTGTTTTCTATTATTCTCCTGTTGCCTTCTGCTCGACGTAGGGATATTATAGGATTATTCCGAACATGAAGCCAGATATTAGCCTACTACTCACCCGTACGCTAGCTTTCAGTTTGCTCAAAATCAATGTTTGTCTCAGAGGAGTATAAGTATATTAGCGCTCCTCACGTGGTTAGGAGTCTCAGAGAAAAACAATGGTGTTGGTGCACCACTACCGGAGCATGACCTTAGTCGGCGAGAATGACCTTAGTCGGCTAGCATGACGTTATAGTCGGCTGGCATAATATTAGTCGGCTAGCATGACAGTAGTCGGCTAGCATGACATTAGTAGGCTAGCATGACGCTACAGTCGGCTGGCATGACATTGGTCGGCTGGCATGACAGTAGTCGGCTAGCATGACATTAGAAGGCTAGCATGACAATAGTCGGCTGGCATGACATTAGTCGGCTAGCATGGCAGTAGTCGGCTAGCATGACATTAGTAGGCTAGCATGACGTCAGTCGGCTGGCATGACATTAGTCGGCTAGCATGACAGTAGTCGGCTAGCATGACAGTAGTCGGCTAGCATGACGTTGTAGTCGGCTGGCATGACATTAGTCGGCTAGCATGACAGTAGTCGGCTAGCACGACATTAGTCCGCTAGCATGACGTTAGTCGGCTAGCATGATATTAGTCGGCTACTCATAGCCTAGCAGCGCGGGTAGGCACACTTCGATGCGAGTCGATGAGGGAAGAAAATGCCGAATTTTTCTCGCGAACAAAAACGAAGGCGCGTGTATCGTAGTGGGGAGGGGAGGGAGGAGGGCCCATTAACCATGTGACCTCGAATCTGAATTACTACTGGGGGCAGAGCGCGAGAGCAGCGTGAGGACAATAAATGGGATGAGAGAGAGAGAAAAAAAAAAAAGTATTCCAACTCACAGCACTAAAAATACCCGTCGATCGTCACACTCCAAGGCCAATCCTATCCACGAAAAATAGCACCCTCGCCGAAAACGACAAGAGGATTAAGGTAGACAAATATAGCTAAAACAGATGTAGGGAAGAGAACTAGTATATAGATAAAATGAGAAGATGTGGGGAAAGGAAATGGGGGAATGGTTGGCAGAAGATACTGTAGTACTGCGCGCAGCTTGCAAAGCTAACTTTTGATCAGAATATCATTTTTGGTCGATCTCACAGCTGAAGTGTATTTTTCATTTTTTAAAACACTGCTTTATGGAGGGATTATTCATTCGACTTTAGATATACTGCTGCTTTATGGAAGGATATTCGATTTTCATCGGAAAGGCATTTACGTTATACATTGTCGGAGGGCAAAAATATAAATAAGAAATACGTGTTCTTATATAACAGGTACCATTTTTTAATAATTTAACCTAATTTTCTCGTGGGTTGGTTGGTCTTGGGCTAAGACATCCATTCGTATTTTTCAATACTATAATCATATGTTTTTCTACCCAGCTCCTGTACGCTGGCACAAGTAAAAAGCCCGAAGTGTATCCCCGGCTAATGTCCACGCCGTTTTTTCGATTCAGATTCAGACCGTGAAATTTTCGGCTAATGTCTACGCCGTTTTTTCGATTCAGACCGTGAAATTTTGCACACGTCTTCTATATGCCTTTGCGAAGACCTCACCTGCCATTTTTTCTTCTTCTTTTGTTGCCTGATTTTTCGTCAGTTAAGATTTTTTGGAAAATGTGGACCACCTTAGACCATTTTTTTTCGGCGAAAAAAAACAAAAATAACCCTCCCCGGAGGTCAGGCCTCGGGATGGGCATGTAGAACACGTGTGCAAAAGTTCAGGGTCTATCTCTCATGAACGGAACGGCGAGAACATGTGGACTTTTGCGCGAAAAAATGAGTCAAGACACCTTATTTCCTTCAAATGGCTTGGTTTTTGTGTGGTTTCCATCTTTTTCGCTCGATTCTGCTTAATGTTGAACAAAGGCAGGTCAGATCTTCGATTTTGTGCGAGAAAAAATTCTACAAACATGCTTTGGAATACCTCCAACCTGTTAGTGCAAACAAAATGCGGCGATTTTTTTTTCGTCTCCGCTTGGAAAAAGCCTGAATATTATTGAAAAACTTGAAGGCCTGTCATTGGTCGATACGAGTTTGACTCCTCGAGACACGCCGACGCCGTTAAAAAAAAAAGAAGCCATGTCACCCTCTTCCACTGGTCATGGCGGTCAGTATGACACCAACTGTTCACCCCTTGATTAGATATTGCGAGCGGCATTCGTGGGGGAGAGAATTTCGGGCTCTTGACGTGAACCACCCTGTGTACCCATCCAAGCAAAGTCTGTACCTGGTCTTTGCAAACACCGTAATGGTTGGTGCGGGCCCTTCATTACCTGCGGCAGACCGATGGCCAAAACGCGGCGTATGCGTTTGTGCTTCGCAGCAACCAAACATGGTCATCAAAAATTAAAACAACGGAAACAAAAAGCAGATCCCATACATAAGAGATGGTTTTGTAAGGCATAACATCATGGGGATGTTCTGCTAGTTCGTTGTACTTGCGGTTTGAAGCTCGTTTTGGGTTTTCGGCCCTTACAAAACCTTCCGCGCGGTATGGGAGGTATGAAATACGCCAATGGTAACTTTAAAAACGCACAACTATTTGTAGGTGTGGGCTAAACATCAACTGCAGCAGAACGAGGTCAAAAACGGAGGAGAGTTCGTTGTACTTGCGGAAACGGAGGAGAGTTCGTTGCACTTGCGGTTTGAAGCTCGTTTTGGCTTTTCGGTCCTTACAAAACGTTCCGCGCGGTATGGTAGGTATCAAATATGCCAATGTCAACTTTTAAAAACGCACAACTATTTGTAGGTGTGGGCTAAACATCAACTGCAGCAGAACGAGGTCAAAAACGGGTGCGTGTGTTGAACTCGAAACTGAAAGAATAGATTACAAAGTAAATGAAGACGAAAAAACAACAAAAAATGACCCCCTCAAAATCGAAACTACGTGCGGGCATGCGTGGAACTGCAAAGCGAAAGTGACGGATGGAAAGCAAATAAAACTGACAAAAAAATGTCCCACTAATGATGGGTGCTGGCAAAAAGTGACGACTGCTATATATACCACGCTAAATGAAACGAAATACAAAACGGCACAGGTGTCCAGATGTTGGTACATGGGTGCGGGCGTTTTGATCACCTGCGGCAGACCGATGTCCAAAACCCGCTGCATCACGAAGCTCCCGGTTCGTCGGAGCACCCCGAGAGGCACGAAGTTCTCGTTCGGAACCTGGGTCGACAAAAGAAAGAAGAAACAAAAAATAAGCACACACTCACATCAACAAAAAAGGATTAACAACCAAACATTTAGGGCGGAATCCCTTGCTAGGGGTACAGCGGAAAGTTTCCGGAAAGTTTCCTGAATTCCTACCACGAGGAGCTCAAACGTGTCACCCAGAAAAGATTACTTTCAAAAGGCGTTATCCGTTCGCGCAAATTTCGACCACACGCTTCTTACTATGCGCTACAGTAGAGTCCAAAAACAACTACTTCGAAGTATTACAATACTCGTAATAGTATCAGACCAACCGGTAGTTCCTCGCTCGAGGAGCTCAACCAATCAGGAGGAGCCCAACCAATCAGAACGCCAGAAAAATGCTTTTGGCGCCAAAAAAAAAAGGCGCGACCCCTACCGTGAAACGCCTCCACACTAACTGAAAGATTAACCCAAAACTGCAACCCCTGCGATCAAGGCTACGGCGGGGGGGATGTTATGATGTATCCCCTATCTTCAGCATCGGGTCTGAGGTTTTCATCACTCGCACGAGCGACTCTTTACCTCACCGACAAAAACGCGTTCGGCGATTTTATTTGATTGGCGCAGCGTAGCGTAGCGTAGCTAGCTAACCGTCCCATTTGGGAATTTCATTTCGAGAAGTTCAAAACAGTGCTCACGAAAGCCTACGCCCGCATTTTACAGGGGGGTCACTCGCGCGAGTTACCCCGAGCCCCTGTACGAAAATGCCACCAAAAAAACGGAAACTCCCTACCGTAGCTTAGCCCTACCGTGGAATGCCTCTTTACGCAGCAAACGACAGAGGAGCACCTGATTTTTTTCTGAGGGCTCCCGCACTTACATAAGAGCTGTACATCTCACACAAGAAAAAACTGGTATTTGAGTTGTAACCTGAAAGCGCGACCTTGATGAACAAGACTCGCTTGACCTGTGTATTTACAAGCAACACCTCATAATTAAAAAAATGGCGTTTTTCCGACGATTTCGGGTCAAGGAGCCCAAAAAAACGCCAAAAAACGGTATACCTTAATACTTCTGTCGTATCACGCGTCTGTTAACACTTCGTAGATGTACTTACTGTACAGCAGGACGGGACTGTATGAGTGGTTAACGCCGTTCAAGGTCATGCTCACGGGACTTTTATGAGTGGTCACCGTTCAAGCTCATGCTCACATTATCTCGGATGGCGAGCCTCAAAGTAGGATGTTTTTTTGCGATGGATAGTAGGGTGTTCGCGAGCCTCGTAGTAGGATGTTTGCGATGAATAGTAGGGTGTTTGCGCGACGTGCAGTAGGGTGTTTGCGATGTACAGTAGGGTATTTGCGATGAATAGTAGTGTTTACGATGTACTTCGGTTGGGTAGGAGTCGGGCAGGAAACATAGAGTGCTAGCATTGAAACCGTCGAACATCACGATGCAGGGAAGGCCAACCCTACCCACGAAAAAAATCAGCGAAAGACAGGGTGTACGAAAATACGTTTTCTTATATACCGTTCTTTTTAACTTCTACCTTATTTTTTTTCGTTGGTTGGTTGACCCAACCAACGAAAAAGCAGTTGGAAACGTTGAAAAAAAACGCTTTGCAATATACTTTCCTTTTAGTTTCCAACCTACTTTTCTCGTGGGTTGGATTGGTTGGCCCTGGGTTTACGAATTGTACATGTCAATGTGATCGAGAAATAAGAGACTTTTTACCAGGGCTTCTCACGCGTCAGGTCACCCCTCGCGGTGGTCGGATCGGGTCAAGGTCACCCGGCCCGATCCGTCATTTTTGAAAACCTCCTGACCCGACTCGACCCGACCGGTGAGATTTCGAACACCACCTGACCCGACCCGACTCGACCCGCGAGCTTTTAAAAAATCCCATGACCCGACCCGCGGGCGGGGTCATATGACGCGTGAAAAGCCGTGCTTTTTATACGTGCAAGAGAAGCCGAGCGATGCGCCTGAGCTCGTTAAAAACACACACACAACTCTCTCATTGTGTGTGCCCCCCCCCCCCCCCCCTTGCCTGCGCGAGAAAATCGGCGCGGCCAAAAGTCCATCCCCGGCGGGTGTGATACCTTGCGCGTGGTGTATACGGTACAACGACGCGCGCTACGCTGTTAGAGGTGGTATTTTCGGCACTAGAAGAAAAAAAAAAACCGAATGGCGGGGAGTGTCTTAGCCCCTAAATCGTCGGAATTTTCCTTCTTGTTTTATAACACGTTTTCGACGCCCGCTATGTACGGCTGAAACTTACGCCAACATAATTTTCTTTGCATCCATTTTTTTTGCTGAGGCTCCTAACGTATCGAGGATCTTCCCCCACCCAAAAACTGATTCTTGTCAAGCTTAGAGAAGAACGAAAAGTGCAAACCCGCTGGACAAACAATCCCATGGCCTAGAACCCCCCCCCCCAACAAAAAAAAAAAACTGCGCAAAAAAAAACTGAAACTTCCGACGATTTTTGGTCAAGGAGCACAGTCATTCAGAACACGTTTTGGCCAAAAAGAGGTATACCTTAATACCTTTTCCGACGATTTTTGGTTAAGGAGCACAGTCATTCAGAAAACGCTTGTGCCAAAAAGAGGTACACCTTGATAACTCTACCGCGTAGCACGTGTCCAGAGGTAGCACTTTTTCGGCCGGGTCGATTTTTGAACGACGGGGACCCGAAACCCAGAACCCTCGGAATGCCGTCCTTGTGCGGAAAAAAACAAACAAAAAACGAATTCGTCGTATGCCGAGGCCATGGGGTCGGTCGCTCATCGGTCGTCCCTTATCTTGTTCCCCGAATCAGTCATGGGGAGTGAGTGGCAGTAGAGCTCCTGAAGATATTCGCCCCAGGAAGAAACAACGGCGCACCTCTACAATATCGTCTCATGCTTCTTTCGTTGTAGACTTGAGCCGTAGGATCGTTCATCGCGAGGAGCACTTTTCGCTATCTCCAAAATCGTTTTTGCGTGACGACTCATCCCGGTTGAGTTTTTTGTTTTGTTTTTTCTTCTATCCTCCGGCGGATGGGGCAAAATAAAGCTCAAGCTCACCACACTTCCACGTATTTTCATATGCGTCGTGTGTCGATTTAACTCAGTTGCTTTCGCAGCCCAACGCGTTAGTGGTTGCATTTTCTCGGTGATACACATTGTTGTGTTTTTTTCAACCATTTCACCCCTGTGACGTCATCATGACGTCATTAGCGGGGGGGGCACTTCGGCCGGTATTTCGTATGGGTTAGGGTTAGGGTCAGTTCCACCCATGGCGACAAAAACCACAATAATGTAGGAAACCCGCCCACCCTTCCGGGCCAAAACGTTCCCGGCCGGTCGGGTTTCTCAAGCCAGGAACTACAGCAGCGGCATTTCTGATACTTCTACTACGAGTACGTCTGTTAGGACAAGCGCAGAGAAGCGTTATTATCAGACTGCGCGAGCGAACGCCTTCCAAGCACTTTTTCGGGTGAGATTTATATTGAGCTCCTCCTCATGTTTCGATCTCAGAAACTTCCGCTTGGGGCCCTACACCATGAGATGGCTCTGAGGTAGGAAAGCTCCTCACTCGAGGACCCTCAGAAGGCCAAACGGTGCACCTCTGCTGCAGCTTGCGTGACACACGCACGCAGGCACACGCACGCAGGCACACGCACGCAGGCTCCTAAATTCATGCCTGGGGGTGGGGTGTGTTAATTTTGCGGGTTGTACACACGGCCAGGTCCACCCAGGGCTCGGGAAACATGCTATGATTGCATTTAGAGGCATTTTTTTTTCGCCCAGCAAGGTTCTTGAGCTCTATACCCCAGCCGAAAAACTGATGCTTGAGAAAAAAAGGTGCAGCCCTATGATAAAACCTCATGGACTAGGTTAAAAAAACGAGAAAAAAATGCCCCCCCCCCCCAAAAAAAAAAAAGTCTGAGAGATTCCGGCCATACTGGGTTAAGGACACCCGAAAATTCAGAAAATATTTCGCGAAAAAGTGCCACCTGTTTATCGCAGCAGGCGTCTCGGGAGTTATCCCACGGGGTGGGTGTGCTATCTTTGCGTGTCATAGATACGATACACACGCACGCAGCTCGGGAGGAAGTTTATCCCCGGGGGTGTTATCATGCGTGTTCAACCTGGTATGCCATAAGCGGTACACACGCACGCAGGCTCGGAAACTCGGCGGGGGGGGGGGGGGGGGGGTTCCTGCGGGTTATACACACGCGGCGCAAACGCGATTCGAGGTGTTTTCCTGCGGGTTATACACACGCGGTGCAAACTCGATTCGATGCGAGTCGAATCGAGGGAAGAAATAGCTGGAATTTTCTCGCGATAAAAACGAAGGTTCGTGCCGTAGCGGGGAGGGAGAAGAAGAGACTGGTTCATGACCCCGGATCTGAGTTACGTCTAGGGAGGGGAAAGGAGAAAGGAAAATTGCGGAGGTAATAGAAGGGATAATTCAAAGAACAAAAGAAGAGAAAAAAACGGAGAGAAAAAAACGCATGCACCCACGCACACACAACACACGCACCAGCATTTCGATCTCGATGTTTGCTTCGGTTCTGAGCTGAAGCATGTGGCTGTTGTGCTCTCCAGAATCCTCGATGTCGGCGCAGGAGACGACCGTACTCGACGTCACTGCATGAGGAGGGGAAGAGGATGAAACGCACGAACGATTACAAAAAATTGTAAAATCAATCAATCAATCAACCAATCAATCGATCGACCAATCAACCAACCAATGAATCAACCAACCAATCAAATCAATCAATCAACCAACCAACCAATCGATCAATGAATCCTCGACGTCAACAGATCAAGCAGGACTTGTGGGCGCAAGAATAAATGAAGAACAAGCACCGTCTTCTGAGCGCGAACGGAGAAAAAAACACAGACAGCGGCTCCGGCATTCCGTCCCTACGCTCACTTGCAGGCTTTCTTATACGGATTGATTAACATCACCCTGTTGACCCTGGTACAAGCTACACTGTAGTTCCAAGGGGAGTCGCCGACCTATATCCTTAATGAGGACACACACCCAGTAACACGCGCGATCGGAGTATCACACACAGCTTGCAAATATGAGCTTCGACAGAATCTTCGATCTCACAGTTGGAGTGTATTTTTATTTTTATAAAATGTTATTGACTGCTATTAGACTATTGTTCAGAAAAAGGTGTGACATCAGCCGTGTCGAGGCATAGTCAGCTAACTCAGGGTTGATCTTCCTATCGTCCGCAACAACAGGATGCTGCCGCTGCTATTGTTCTTACGGGAGCAAGGTTACGGTGGCATTGTGTGATTACCACAGCAGTAGTCACTTTTGGGATATCGTGCTTTTAGTAGCTTAGGGCATGCCTACCCTATATATTCGCCAAGTCGTACTCGTAAAGCAATTTTGACCACTGATAGGTTGTGACCACTGATAGGGTCAGCTCACGATATCACTACAGTGTAATCCGAAGGGTGCGCCAGCTAGCGTTGGGTTGCGAAAGCAACTGAGTTAAATCGACACACGACGCGTATGAAAATACGTGGAAGTGTGGTGAGTTCAAGTTTTTTTTTTTTCTGCCCCATCCGCCGGAGGATAAGAAAAGAAAAAAAAAAAGTGTTTTTCTTTATTTTGCGACACCCAACGCCATGGATTGTTGGATTCGTTGGCGTTTAGATCGAGCTACACGGCCGATCGTGCGATTTACGCAGGCTCATTTTGTTTTTTGCTAGTAGGGCGAACCAAAAAAAAGACGAAGGGGGGGGGGAAAAAAACACACCCGTTTTATTTTTTTTGCTCATATTTGGATAACAACTCCCGAATAAAAACTCACCCATATAGTATAACAAGTACCAACAACGCAGCTTGCAAAGATGAGTATTGACCTGAAATTCGTCGAACTCACGGCTGACGTCCTTGAAATATTTTTTATAAACTATTGCCTGGTCTACACCAAATATTTCAGGAGACGGTTAACCAAGGGAAAACGTCCCGCGGTCAAGGATGTCAACTCAACCCTTTAACACTAAAACCTAGTAGTTTGGCGTCAGTCAAGGCAATTTTTGGAAAAATTACCGTCGGTCAAGGTAGTTGGCGTCAGTCAAGGTAAACTTTGGGAAAATTACCGTCGGTCAAGGTAGTTGGCGTCAGTCAACGTAAACTTTGGGAAAATTACCGTCGGTCAAGGCGTCAAAGTGCCGTTTCCTGACATGTTTGGTCTGCACGCGATGCAAAGCTTCACACGAACACGACCATCGTAACATTGGAGAGCTCCACTGACAGGTGGACGTGCTTTCCTTTTCTTCACCCGAACACGACCGTAAAATTGGAGAGCTCGACTGCCGGGGTGGACATGCTTTCCATTTCCTCGTTACGGTTGACATCGCGTGGCCAAATCGCGTTGCCGTATTGGCAACGTGTATCTCTGTCTCGTAGTGCTGTGGCCACAGAGCTAGTCTCTCTATCAATACGTGAGGCATCGGCACGGGCACTGGTTGCGCTTGGGTGTAGATGGGTCGAAACATCAGGTTAACGTGAAGAACACACGACCGCAACAGTTTAACGCGAAGAACACACGGCCGTAACATCGGAGAGCTCGACTGACAGGCAGGGCATGCTTTCCGTTCCCTCACACCAACACGACGACCGTAACATCGGAGATCTACACTGACAGATGCGGATGCTTTCCAATTTTGTGTGCTAGTTTCGTCCTGTTAAGAATGGATATCCATAAATAGCCGCCTAAAAACGGTAGGGAAAAAAGCAGAGGCACGCGCGGTGTCCACGTGATGGGGTCGTCTCGCCCGCCACAGGCGGAGTGTATTTCTGGGTTTTCCCGGGGGACGGTATGGGAAAAGGTTCCCGTTTGCTTACCACGGGACGGGAATGGGACGGGAAGGTGGGAAGCCATTGACGGGACGGGATGGGAGTACGCAACTTCTTGGTGAGGCAGGACGGGACGGGATCGGGGAGCGGGTCGGGGAATCGGTCGGGAACGTGGTCGGGAAATCGGTCGGGGAGACGGTCGGGGGTATGGTCGGAAAACCGGCCTGGGGTATGGTCGGGAAATGGTCGGGGTCGGGAATCGGCAATAACAGCGGAAGTATGGACGGGAACAACGTAGGCGGGAAGTCGGTCGAGAAAATGGTCGAGAAGCGCAGCCAGGAATGGTTGGGAATACGATCTGATCGTGAATCGTGAACGCGAATTGCGTGAACGGAGCTTTCGTCCCGCTCGACAGCAACAATATTCAGTTGGTTTTGTTGCTGAATACTGATATTATAGTCACTACGGTAGGTATGATCTGTGATATCGTATGTTTTTTTTTTTTTTTTTTTTCGCACACTTTTACTTTCCAGCTTCTGGACAAGCCGTCGTCACAGGTGTCGTCCCTCCTCCCCCCCGGTTCTTGCCTTCAATTTTTATCGCGCATAGGGTTCAGCAATCCCACTGCTTGTCGATTTCTCATCGAGTGTTGCTAACTCACGCTCTCGCGCTTTCCGCAAGTCAATTTGTGCACAAGAAAAAGTCCCAACGAATTTATATGAGTATGCACTCGGCGAGGCTCGAACTCACGAAACTGATCTATACCAGGCTCGAGGATAACCTGATACGCCACCGGGGCGACCGGGCGATATGCCATATCAGCTAGTCAGGGGGGTACGAAAAAACAAAAAAATCGAACGCCACACTATTCTTTTTGGAAAGCCCAGACAGGGGGGGGAGGGGGGTATACTACAACCAAAAAAAAGGTTGGAAAGGAACGTCATTTTCCCGGTCGTACGTACAGAAATCCTAGTTTATCATGTTGGCCTTTCTACGAGCAGCTGAGTTAAATCGACACACGACGCGTATGAAAATACGTGGAAGTGTGGTGAGCTAAAGCTTTAATTTTTCCCCATCCGCCGGAGGATATGAAAAAAAAAAAAAAAAAAAAAGTTGGAAAGAAACGTCATTTTCCCGGTCGTACGTACAGAAATCCCGACGCTTCCATTAGTTTTTCATGTTGGCCTTTCTACGAGCGGGATGTGTATGAATATTTTAAAACGTTGGTTTCCAAAAAAAACTATTTAAAAAACAAAACTTTCCATGCAGCAATACGAGAGGTTGGTTTTAGAAAGGCCCGGGGGACTATCACGCAAAAGACCCAGCAATCTCCCCTTTGTTCTTGAATCCAAAGTTGCATACAATATCATCAGTTGCATCAATGACGGTCATATATATGACAGGAAAAGGAGATAAATCTGGTTGTAAATGGACTGGAAATAACTGCCCCCGTATTGCATTGGGATGCTGGATGGTAGACACTATACGCGAACGTCGGGATGGTGATGGGAACAAATTACCAGCCACTGGACGGGAAAAGGCCGGGAAGGGAACAGGCAACCGGGTGGTAAATACTCGAGACGGGAGCAAGACACCTTACGGCGGGATGGTAGACGGTGGGAACAGTATGCTCGTCGAATTTCATCGTATTTTGGTGACTCATGCTACCGTAGCTTGGGCCACAGGGAACCGTCTGGGACCTACGTACAGCGACTGAAAATACAAAAAAGTGCGGTCTTGGGGGTCGTCCCTAGCAACCCCCCCAAAAAAAACACGATTCCTGACATTGTTTTAATTCTGAAACGCCACGTGCTCACAAACAAAAAAATCAAGTTTTGCTCGTCAGGATTCCTTACATCATTAGCATCTAATGGATTCTTTCAGAGTCAGAATTCCTGCCAAAAGACACGATTCGTGGAAAACGTCACGTTTTTGGCCACGGCTCCTGCCATTTTTTTCCCGTTAGGAATCACCCTTGCCAATCGTCTAGTCATAGGAAATTATTAAATTTTGCAGAAGTACAAGCATCTTGATGATGCGCGCGTGTCGTATATCTCCCCATAAATCACTTCGGATTCACCCTCATGCCTCTCCAGCAAAGTGTGGCCGTTGTCGCGGATATAGATGCTGACAAGTTTTTTTGTATCAAGTACCCAAAAAACAGATCAAGTCACCGCCATAACCTAGCCCGTGCTCACAAGACTTAATAGTCACATTCACAGCAAGGCACCCGCTGCCACGACCTTCCAGTTCCCAAGCCCCCGTCCCTTCCCAAGCTCCCCCCCTCTCCCCCCCCCACCCCCCCATCCCCATCGCCCTTCTCTCCTCTCTCTCCCCACCCCCCCCCTCTCTCCCGCACAAGGGGAATGATCGCATCACGTAGTGTGAATATGGCAAGGCACCCACGAGGCAGTTACATAGTAATTCCCATTGCTGTCTCTGGAGTGGCCACACCAGAAAACAAGGCACTTCATTGGCGCTGTCATCCGTAAGCAAGAAAGTAGGCACAAGGTGCCGAACTCCGTCTTACGAGCGGTTCTTGGAAGGATGCAGTTCACCCTTCATGTGACTCGCCGAACACCTCACGGCGCTTCGCGCTTGGTGCAACCAACGTCTGCCTGGTTGGTGAAAACCCGACGTGCTCAGTCCCGGCATAGTAGGGATGCGAGAGTCTATGGTTATACGACTACGGCCATGAACAAAGTGAGTACCCCCTCCGCCCCCCCCCTCCCCCCCTCTTCTCCCCCACCCCTCCCCTCCCCCTCCCCTTTCCCCCTTTTCCAACAGTTGCCCCCGCCCTACAACAATCTCACCATTGAACGTCCCCCCAGCGCTCCGCACAGCTTCGGACCCGCCCAGCTCGACCCTCTCGACCATGATGTTAGCCTGGCTCTGTTCGGGCTTGACTTCGACCCTGACGAACAGCACGGGGTTAACTTTCGTGCCCACGATGTTCAAGGTGCCGCAATCCATTCTGGTGGGCAGGCAGAATAAAAAAAAGAACAAAACAAAAGTCGGGGTAAACAAAAAATAGGACCCCTCCCGATAAAAACTCACCCGTAAAGTATACTACAAGTACCAACAACGCAGCTTGCAACGATGAGTATTGACCTGAAATTTGTCGAACTCACGGCTGACGTCCTTGAAATATTTTTTATAAAAAGGGACAAAAACAAACGCGGGGTCACAAGGCGCGTTAGGAAGGCAATAAAAAAAAAGAAGTAAAAAAAAAAAGTGCGGCGGCATAAGCGTGATGGACAGGCAGGAAAAAAAAGAAAGATAATGAGGGAGGGGGGGAGGGGGGGGGGGGAGGAGGGAGGGAGGGAGGGATAAGAGGTATTGAGAGAGTCTGGGGGGCGTCCACTAACTTGAATGTGTCCTCCGTCAAGCGCGTGATCATCTTGGGGTCCAGGAGCGAGTATTCCGTCGGGGGCAGCGCAAGATAGTCGCTGAGCTTACGGCCTCCTTCCTCCTGAGAGCGACCGATCGATCGACGGACGGACCGACCGACAGACAGACAGATAAGCAGACATACAGGCAGGCAGACAAACAGGCACACAGACAGACGGATGGACAGCCAGACAGACATAAAAGCGGAAGACAAACAGTTAGACACATACATAGACTACATATATAGATTAAACAGACTCGACCAACCGACCGACCGACAGACTGATCGATCTACAGACGAACAAACCGATTGGCAGACCGGTCGTCAGACGAAAAGACCAGCCGACAGACCGATCGACACACGACCAAACCGACGGACGAACAGGTCGACAGACGATCACACCGATCGACAGACCGATTGAGCAGACGAGCGACCGAAGGATCGAGCGAGCGAGCGAGTGAGCGATCAACGGACCGGCTTACAACACGGTACAAAACACCCACATATCATTCGTAGTAAATTGTTGTGACAACAATACAAGATATGAGTATTGACCCGAAATTCGTCGAACTCACGGCTGACATCCTTGAAATATTTCTAAAAAATGTCCTATTAATAGTAACACGCAAGCTTACAAAGTTCAGTTTCAACCATTGAATCGGTCGTACTCACAGCTGACGTTTTTCATTTTTTTATAAAATGACCTTACGCACGTGCATCCTGACATCCTCTCTTTTCTCCCCCCATCCCCCCCCCATCCCCTTCTCTATCTTTCCTCCTGAAACTAGACAGCTGAAGGGTTAGTATACAAGGTACCGTGCCGGTATCAGATACTCCATGCGTGTACCATGAGGGCGGCCTCTCTCTATGTGTGTCTCTCCCCTCCCCCCTCTCTGGAGTCAACCCACGGAAGAGGTTTGCACATTTTGGACCAAATTATTCCTGACCGGTTGAGCCCCTGAAGCAAGTGTGGAGCTATCGGGTAGCTTGATACTTCGTACTGACAATTGTAGCAGTATGTTTCGTTTTCGAACTAGCGCATAGGAAACGTTGGGCGAGTTTATGCGGGAACGAATGGATGCGCTCGAAGTCATGTTTCGGGTAAGATATGGGGAGCTCATGTGAACCCAACTGGAAACCCGTTTTTGGGGACAAAGCTACTTGAATTTAGTATAAGGAGGGGTTCGGGGGCTCTAGAGGGGTTAAGAACTCAAGATACTTATTCTGCACCCCTTCATAGCGTGGGATGCCTCTCTGTCTGTCTCACTACTCACCACGATCGCCTTGCTCTCCTTGTTCGCGACCCATTTCACACGCCCACCGTTCTCCCAGTCGTACGTGAACGGCCCTTTTCTCTTCGTGCCACCCTCACCATCCTCCTTCCCTCCCTGCTGCTGATGCTCCTGCTCTCCCCCCGCTAACGCTGTCGCGCCCGAGACTCGGCTCTCGTTTTTTTCCCTGCTCTTGCTCTTGTTCTTTTTCTTATGGTCTCGCCAGTTCAAGCCCCACCCCTTTCGCTCGCCTTTGGTGCTGTCCTTCTCCCGACCCAGCCTGTTGCTGTCTTCGGCAGGATCGATCGCCGATGATTTCGCCATCGCACCAACACCACCAACACCATCACCGCCACCATTACCATTGCCAGTAGAAAGAGGTGATCGAAGGCTGCTGGCAGATGACTCGCCACCACAGCCACCATCGCTTCCATCTAGAAGTCCCCCACTGCTGCTGGTGCTGCTGCTTGTGGGTGATGACGATGACGACGGCGGCATTTTGAGGCTCATAGAGACGGCACTACCATCCCCACCCTTACCTGTAGCAGCGGCTCGAACATTGCTTCCACTGAATAAATTCCCTAGCCCTAACCCTCCTCCTCCTTGACAACGCTGCGACCACCCGATGCAGTCGAGACTACCCTTCCTCTTCCAACCGCGCAAGGTCCGTTCCTGCAACCGCACCCCGTGTCCTCGTGGCATCGGGGCTCGTCGCTGGACCGATGTTACGACCTGCAAGCTCAGCACTGCGCTGGGTAGCATGAGGGCCACCGCTGTGGCAGCAGCGGCAGTAGCCACGTCTAACGCACGGGGTCGCCGCCCATCAAACCGATGGCTCCGAGGAGCAGCCGTAGTAGCAGCAGAAGAAGAAAAAGCAGGAGTAGCAGCAGCAGGAGTAGCAGCAGCAGCAGCAGCAGGAGTAGCAGCAGCAGCAGCAGCAGCAGCGGCAGCTGGAGCAACAGCAGGAGCAGTAGCAGCAGCAGGAACAGGAGCGGCTGAAGAATGCCCCACACCAGACTGCTGCGATTTATGGCAACAGCTTGGGTTTGACACCATCATCTTGGCCTGAAGAGAGCTGATACCTCCTCCGTCTGTCTGCCTGCCTGTCTGTCTGACTGCGAGTCTTGTGTGCGCTTGAGTTGTGTAGACAGCAGTACTGCTTGAACCCTGCTGTAGCTGTCGCTTGCCTGGTTTGATTGACTAGGTGGCTCTTCTGTGCTTGCGGTGTGCCGTTTCTGCTTGGTCAGGCAGGGGGTTACGAGAAGAGAAGACGCTTATTCCCACGCAAGGTGACAATGCACGAGCCCCAAACTCACAGAGGCGGCGGGAAGCCCTCGGGATCGCACTAGCTTAGCTCACAGAGAAGGCGCGTATGTAGTATATATGAGAGGGGAAAGGCACCAACACAACAACATGCATGTCGCCACCATGCCAGCATGCATGACATAATAGGAGGCAATTGTATGTAAAAAAGAGAAAATCTGGCGTTTTGGTTCTTGACATATTGTGGGTACCAGGGGACGTCTTTTGGTTTGCTTTTTGACACATCAGAGCCACCTGGCATTGCTCAGCAAAGCTCGGCTGGAAGGAGGAGCGGGCGAGAAACAGCAAAGCACTGAACCTGCGGTGGCACGCTGTAGTGCGGATTTGATCGGCTGCCCCGGCGGTGAGCTTCCCCCGGCCTAAGGGCTCTGCGAAATCTTCCTATATGCCACCGATTGAATGTTTTGGTTTGCCGCGTTCGGGGGTTCCCTATAGTGCCGGTTGAATGGGGCCCATCACCGATATAGTGCTTTCTAAAGGACCTTGGAATGCGCGATACTAATGTAACTATAAGAGTACATTATCATAGTGCGGGTGTCTTGTATACTACCTGTACTATTGGCTGGTACATATGGGCACTATAAGAACCTACTTGAGGATCAAATTCGATAGTGACCCGCTTGGTCGGATTTCTCAGCTTTTCTGTTCTTTTGGGTGGGGCTATGGGGGTCACGGCCATGCCGAGATACTGCGCCCGTGCGTCGTGTGTGTCGGAGTGTGCTGTCGAGGCCAGCCCGCGCTGGGGCTCGAGGTTTGGTAAAGAACAATCAAGAAATATTTACTTGAAACACGTATCATTCACACTGCTGCTGGTGCCCTTTTGCTTGCTGCAACTTCCACCAAGAGCGATCTCGATAATGATCCTCTCACAGCCTCAGCAGAGTATACTGGTCGTACAGCAGTAGTAATTTCTGCAGCAGTAGTCAACAACATCAACAGCAGCAGCAGCACTACTCCTGTGTTCAGTATCAACTCAAATTCAATATGAGTTCATGTGTTTATGCGCGAAGTACTGCTGTACTGGTAAGGGTATTCGGGTAGTTGGCAGGCATGCACCGATAGGTATCGATCGCGGCGAAATTAGGCATTAAAACCCCCGCACACCACCCGAGTCAGTTTCATAATCGTGTTTTTGCGCTTGGTCTATTCGCGCGAGGTCATCAACCCCGTTGCACGCGCGATCGATGTATCACACCCAACTTGCAACCAAGATCGGTTCCCAAGAATCGATCTCACTGCTCTTTTTAAGTTTTTCCTGTGAACAAAAAATATGATGCGCATAATACGCACGCCATCTTTTGTTGTTGCTGCTGTTGTTGTTCTCACATTATCTCGCAACATCAAGTCCGTGGTCACAGGACAGGCTCCAGTCACTCTGGAGCTGAGGGATACCCCAGGGAAAAACACAACAACCCAAGGTGGTACACGCATATATCACAGCCGACGCATTTCATGCCTCCACCAGGAACATATAAAAGTGAAATCGGGAGTCAGTCTACGATGTGCCAGGTCCATACCGGTGCGTACGTCTCATTACTCGTGCCTGGAAAAAATGACTACGTATACCGCTTGCCACTCAAGAAAAACTACCACGTATATATTACACGTAGTATCTATCACTACGCATACGCACGACAGGCGCAAGTCGATTGGAAAAAATAAACGAAGAAGAGAAAAGAAGATAAAGAAAAGGAAAGAAAAGAGATGAAAGCGAAAAAAAAAACGAAAATGGAAAGGAGAAGAAAGAAAAGAAAAGACAAGAAAAGCAAGTAAAGACAAGACAAGAAGAGGAAGTGGAAACAAGGGAAGGGAAAGAGAAAAAAAAAAAAAAAATGTCATACAAGCACTAGCAGACCCAATTAATAGGAACTGACTAAAGACGGCATTGGGCTCATGGAGGGTATCAAGTGCATCATCAATGGCACTGGGGAATCTATAACATGCCCTAGATAGGCCCTATTGTGCACTTTCGTGGCCATGGATGGGGCTGCAATGGAGGCCTGGAATATGTGTTCAACAACGCCAACTGCCATTCATTGAAGACAGCTCATTGAGGAGGAGGATGAGAAGCATTTTGATGTCTAGCCTAATACAGCCAGTAGTATGCATCCCTCCCCTATGAAAGTCATGTCAATGTCGAATTGTTACAAGCTACGATCAGTAGACTATCCTGTTATTTTTTCTTTTTCTTTTCTGCCGGAAGTTTCCTAGGTTTGCTATTTTTTCCGGACCCAAACTCACGGTACATGGGTAGTCCTTTACTATGATACCGTGTACTGCTGTACCGGTGTCGTGCGGGCCTGAGGTTGAGGTCAGGTACTTACTATTAATAACTTATTTCTGCCGAAAGTGCTCGGTTGGTGCGCTGGCACTTCCGGGGGTCCCACTTCGATACCGGCAAGCGGTATAGTCGGTTTTTCCAGGCGCGAGTAATGAGACGTATGCACCGGTATGAACCTGGCACATCGTAGGCTGACTCCGGATTTCGGATTTCACTTTTATATGTTTCTGGTGGAGGCATGAATTGCATCAGCTGTGATATGCGTGTACCACCTTAGGTTGTTTGTGTTTTTCCCAGGGGTATTCCTCAGCTCCAGAGTGACTGGAGCCTGTCCTGTGACCACGGATTTGATTATGCGAGTTAATGTGAGAACAACAACAACAACCGCCTCCGCGCGTTACTTGCGGAACGGTCCAGCTTTCCTTTGATTTCTTGCTCCGCCACATCTCCGGGGTCGTACGGTCCAGCTTTTCTTTTTCGCCTTATTAGTTTTGTTTTTGCTCGTTCTGCCAGTTGTTTGGTGACCTTTCAGCTGCTTCCTGCAGATTTGGTTTTTCTGCCAACACTATTTTGAACTTTTTCGCGAATTTTCTTCCTTTTTGTGTAGACTATAGTAGTAAGTTGAACTTCCTACCATTTGCCGCTAATTTGCCGCCTGTGCGTTACCTGCGGAACGGTCTCACTTTAGCTTTTCTTTGATTCCCACCATTTGTTTGGTACTTGACGAAGTTTCATCAGCTGAGATCTGGGCTTGACTCATCAGCTCCGCGCCGCCCAGCACCCCACCGCAGCGCTATAGCTCACAGCAACGCAGCGCCGTGCAGTGCCCTGCGATGCCCTGCAGCTCTAGCTCAGCAGAGCGCAGCGCTGTGCTTTGCCGTGCTTTGCCATGCTGCGTGCTTTGTTGTTCTTTTTTACCAGTTCGTACATGCCAGTAATGTTCGAAGTATCATACCACGGACCGGTACTAATAATATTACACCAGGTTTGTACATATGACGTTGTCATTGGATCACAAACAATGCACCCCTAGCTCAGTTCAGCTCGGCTATCTATCGCTCGGCAGCGCAGCGCAGTGCGGTGCCGTTCCTTGCCCTTCGTTTCGCGGTGCTGTGTCGTGCGGCGCTGTGCGTTCTTTTGGACACAGCAGCAGTTACTAGTAGTAGTTGTAGTACCGGGTATGATACATATACCAGGTTTATGTACGTGTTTTGTGTACTCGTCTTTTTGCTTTCTTCAGTTGATTGTCCTCTCTCGGTCCCCATGTCCCCTCCCTTCGCAAATATCGCACGTACTGCCGTTCAGAACGTGACATCAACAAGCACACAGCACAGCGCAGGGCAATTAGCTCTGCACAAGCACCTCTTGGCGTTATTATCAATTCGCTACTTGTATTCGCACCAAATAATCACGGGCCTCTTCTTCCTGCCCCATTTATTTACATGTTTCAGTTAGTTGCATTCTTCCTTGCGCGAGCGTAGGGGGCGGCGTCAGCAGCCTTGCGGAGCAGAGCCCTGTGCTTTCTTTAGAACCACACAGAGTACCACCAGGTATTGGGCGAAGTACCAGGTACCAGGTACCGTTGGTACGTGTGTGTACTCGTCTTTTTGTTTTTTCGTCATTGGGTTTGTTCTCCATCTCGGTCCTCTTCGCGATTTTTCCTTCGCAAATTACACCCGTACTACTGCCGATCAGAACGTGACATCGCCAACATACAGCACAGCACAGACAGGTCAATCAGCTCCGCACAAGTAGCTCTTGGCATTATCAAATCGCTAGTTGCACTAAATTTTGGGCCTCTTCTTTCTGCCCCCTTCCCATTTATTTGTTGAAATCTTCCTTGCGCGACAGCCGCCCGCAGAGCGGAGCCCTTGTAATTACTAATGTTTGTCTTTTTCCTTAGAGGGCTCGGTTGGTGCACCCCTGGTCCCTCAGGACCTCCCACTTGGACAACGCCTCCTTTCATTACTTGCGGAACGGTCCAGCTTTTCTTTGATTTCTTCCTTCATGTGAACTTTAGAAATCTACGATAGGTAACTACGACTGTTTTAAGTGCACGAAATATCATCATACCGAGCCCATCTCAGCTCAGCTTGGCTCAGCCGCTCCGCTCAACTCAGCAGCGCAGCGCAGCGCTAGCTAAGCAGCGCAACATGCGGTACCGTGCGGTCCCGTGCCCTGGCCATGCGGTGCGGTACTGTGCGGTGCTGCGCCGTGTTGTGCCCTGCTGCGCCGCGCTGCGTGCTTTGCTGTTTGCTGTTTGCTGTACTTACTCTTTGGTACATGACTTTCATTGTAGAATCATCATACCGGTCCCAGCTGAGCTCAGCTTGGCTCATCAGCTCAGCTCAGCTCAGCTCAGCAGCGCATCGCAGCGCTAGCTCAGCAGCGCATCGCAGCGCTAGCTCAGCAGCGCAGCGCAGTGCGGTGCCGTGCCTTGGCGTGCCCTGCCGTGCGGTACGATACGGTGCGGTGCGGTGCCATGCTGTGCCGTGCTGCGTGCTTTGCTGTACTTCCTCTGTCGTACATGCCAGGTATCATTCGAAGTATCAGGTTCTATATTGTTGAATGACAACAAATGCGTTCACAGCTCAGCTATAGCTCAGCAGCGCAGCGCAGCGCCGTGCGGTGCCGTGCGGTGCCGTGTTTTGCACTGCGTTGCGGAGCTGTGCCGTGCTGCGCTGTGCTTTCTTTCGAACATGCAGCAGTACCAGGTATCATGCGATAACAGGTGCCGACCGGTATGTACGCGTTTCTTCATTTTATTGTCCTCTCTCGGTCCGCATTCCCCCCCCCCCCGCAAGTTACACCCGTCCTGGTGATCAGGACGTGACATCGCCAACAAGCACACAGCACTGCACCGGGGAATCAGCTCTGCGCAAGTAGCTTTTGGCATTATCGAATCGCTAAATGCCACAAACCATGAACCTCTTCTTTCTACCGCCTTCGCGTTTGTTGTATTCTTCCTTACGCGAGCCGCCCGCGGAGCGGAGCCCTTGTGTTACATGTACTTGTACATAGATGGCAGGCAGGCAGACAGATGAACAGGCAGACAGAATCACGCATAGACACACGTTGATATACGAAAAAAAACAAAAGAAAGGATGGGTAGACAGACAGACCGACAGGCAGGCAGGCAGGCAGGCAAACATAAAGAGACAGGTAGACTGACAGACAGGCAGACAGACAAACAGACAAGACAGACCGGCAGACAGACTGACTGACTGACTATCTGACAGACGCACATACACAGACAGACAAACCGAACAGACAGGCAAGCCTGATAGGTGGACAGACATGTAGGTCGGGCGGACAGGCAAGTAGAGACAGATAGGAATACAGACACAGACAGACAGACGACTGGCGGGCAGATAGACATACAAGGTAGACAGACGGCAAGACGGATGAATGAACAGATCGACGGACGGACGGTATACCGACGCACATGCAGAATACAACAGAACCACACAGGCGGACGACAGGTTGAAGATTGATTAGTAGGTTGGTAGATTGATTGACTGGTTGGGGTTGAGTTTTTTTTCTTGTTTGGTTGATTGATTGATTAATTAATTGGTTGGTTGCTGTCCCCTCCCCCTCTTTTTTTCCCCTCCCCTCCTCTCCGTTTCTCCTCTTCTCTCCTCCCCTCCCCCCTTTCGTGCCCCGCGTACCCCCCGCTGCCGCCCCTGAATCTGAAATCGACCCGAATTGGAATTTAACCCAAAAATAGGAATTAACATCGAGTCGGAAATTGGACCGAATCGGAGAGTAAGCCGAATTGGAAATCGAATCGGGTCGGAAATCGGACCGAATCGGAAGGTCGCCAAGTTCCTCTTTTTGTTCGGTAGGCGAGATGGACGTGGACAACGACTTACGCGGAGGGGGCGAGGGTTCCCCCGAATCCCCGAGCCTTTCGGGCATCGAGTCCAAAAAGCATCGCATGCACACCGGCCAAGACAGCGAGAACTTCTCCAGGTATAATGGCGTAATTTGTCGTGATATGGTAACAGATCGTGATATGTCGTGATATGTTTTGATACCAGATATTTCATAACATTTCGTGATATACAAGTGTAGAGAGTTTCTTGACATGTGATATTCCGTGGTGCTTATGTAATTACGTTTCGTGATATTTCGTGATATGTCGTGTTGTGATGAGTCGGGATGTGTCGTGATATGTCCTGTTATGTATATTTCGTAGCATTTCGTGATATTTCGTGACACTTCGTAACATTGCGTAATATTTCGTGACATCGTGAAATGAGGTCGCTCGTGCACACCGGTTAGAACAGCCAGAGCTTTGAAGGTACAGTAGAATAATATATCGTCATATTTCGTCGAACCTGGTATGTCGTAACTCTTCATGATATTTCGTGATACTCTTACTCGTATGCTATGTCATATCATTGCATATCGTGATATGGCGCGACGTTTCGTGATACCCCCCCTTTCCTCCTTCCCCCCCGCTCCCTCCCCTCCCTCCCCAATATTCGCCCCCGCCCCTCCCCCCTCTTCCGCACTCTACTGTATACCCCGTCCCTGGCGTAATTTCTCTCGCCTCCAGCCGCTACCGACTCCTGGAGCAGCTGGGCTCTGGCGCTTCTGGTACTGTTTGGAAGTGCCGGTTGGCGCCCGGCCAGAGTAACGGCGATATCGATGTTAACGTTGGTGTTGGTGGTGGTAGTGCTGGTGGTGGTAGTAGTGTTGCGCCGGGGGATGAGCCGGCACCGGGAAAGATCTACGCTGCGAAGATCATCGATCTCCGACCGTTCAAGCTAAGGGAGAGGTTCAGCATGCAAAGGTGCGGGGGGAGTGGGCATATACGAGGGGGTCGGGCGGGTATGGGGGGGGGAGGTATTTGTATTGTGCTGTGCGCTAGGGCGAGCTTCTGCATACCAGTATATTATATGCATGGTTGTGGGGGTGGGTGCTACATTGTAGTGCACCAGGTATCGGAATTTGTTACTAATATTGATTATATTTATGTTGTTGCTCTGTTATTTTTGCTTTTGTTGCTGTCGCGTTTGCTTGTTCTTGTTCTTGTTCTTGTTCTTGTTCTTGTTCTTGTTCTTGTTCTTGTTCTTGTTGATGTTGCTTTGTTTTATTTTCTTTTCCCCCCCCCCCGTTTTCTTCCCTGCCGCTTCCTCTTCGACCTGCTTTCCATATACATACTCTTACGATTTGTAACTTGCTGCTCGTGTTCGTGGGTTTTGTTGGTGTTGACGTGTTTGACCATGTGACAGATTGATGCGAGAGGTGGACATCATGCGGCGGCTGCGGCACCCCAACATCATTAGCCTTGTTGAAGCGCTCGACACGCCCGAACAGGTGCAACATTAGGTCTTTACGTTACACAGGGTGTCGCAACGTAAATACATGAAGGGGGCAATTTGTTGATTTATTGTTTTGTTTGACGGGCTGATGGTGTAATGGGAATAGCAGGGTTTGGTTAATATTTAATTGTTTTCAGGATTCGGGGTAGACGACGTGAAATGTGCTCTGTACCAGGAGTGGCACGGGTGCGAGCTTAGGTTTTGTTATTGCGCAACGTGTGGCAGCGTAAAAAAGCGTTTGGTATTGTGCGATCAGTGCTGATATTGCTGCGGTCGAATGTATGGTTCAAGCAGTTGTTGTTGTTGTTGTTGTTGTTGTTGTTGTTGTTGTTGTTGTTGTTGTTGTTGTTGTTGTTGTTGTTGTTGTTGTTGTTGTTGTTGTTGTTGTTGTTGTTGTTGTTGTTGTTGTTGTTGTTGTTGCTGTTTTTGTTGTTGTTGTTGTTGTTGTTGTTGTTGTTGTTGCTGCTGTTTTTGTTGTTGTTGTTGTTGTTGTTGTTGTTGTTGTTGTTGTTGTTGTTGCTGTATCCCCGTTAAAAGCGCGCAACACGTCGGAGCAGATGCAAGCTTACATTATACCCGGTTTGGTTTTTTCCCATGGGTCTACACTTCCATGCCGTGTTTTTTTCTGTGTTTGTTTCTGCTTATCTTATTATGTTCTCGTGTATTTATTGTTTTTCTGCTTGGTTGGTCCAAAGTAGGAGGCATATGTATTCAAAGGATAGTACATCTGTAATAACGAGCGACCGGTGTATCACGCAGCTTGCAAATATGAGTATCGACCACCAAATTTATCACACTCACGGCTGATGTGTTTTATTATATTTTATAAAATACGTACAATAATCGTGAACGCCAGTACTACGCTTGTAGCCATTAATCGTCAACCAGGGGTCTTGAAGACAAACCACACAGCGCAAGGTAACGGCCAACGCTAACGTTGAAATGTCAACTCCAACGTCAGCGTCCCTCCCGTGCCTCGTGCAGTTGGTGCTAGTGCTCGAGTACGCCCCTGGGGTGGAGCTGTTCGACGCCATCCTATCCAAGAACAGCTTTACGGAGGATGAGGCCCGTCCCGTGTTCGTGCAGGCAAGTATCATAGCAAAATTAAAATCGGGGCTCCGGTTCCGTTCCACCCTCGTATGCCCCAATGTCCCGTATGTCCCAAAACGCGATAGCAGCCAAGCTTGCCTCCCCGATACCCGTTACTAATGCCGGAAGCGTTGATGACATGACCTCATTACTGACCGAGACGCTACTGTCGAATGCGGCCGACATAGCGCCGTTATTCGGCGCAAACAAGTACCGAGGGGCTGGTGTGCGACCGAGCAGACGAAAGCGGAGTTAAACGCACGATGGCGGGATAGGGAAGACGCGAGGAAATGGGTCCGTTCTGCTCCAAACGGTTGTGGTCTACGGCGAGCCTTGAAGGCGACCACCAAACAGCTGAAACGCACGCGGGCGGAAGCTGTACAGAGGTTCTTCGAAGATTACGTTAGCCAACTCGAAGGGCGTATCCGAGAAGGTGATCAATATGGCTTGTACAAACACCTCAAGGGGATGGATGTGGAAGGGAAAAGGACGTTTAACTCGCAGTACATCAAAGACGAGGAAGGTCGATTGCTGCGGGATGACGCCCTCATCCGCAAGCGGTGGGTGAGGTGGTTTCACGAACTGCTTAACACCAAGTCGCCGACCCTTGACCCGAGCATTGTGGACGAGCTTAAGCAGTGGCTCCCGTGCAGACCACTGGACGATGTCCCGTCTAGGTACGAAGTAGAGGAGGCGATCCGTGCGTTGGCGAACCGAAAGGCGGTAGGGCCCGATGATCTCGCGGCCGAGCTCTTGAAGGTTTTGGCCGACGAAGGAGAATTGAACACTCTCGGAAAGTTCCACGATATCATCGTCGTGTGGAGGGGAGGTGGCGTGCCGCAACAATGGAAAGATGCAACGATTATGGTGCTTCACAAGAAGAAAGATCGGACTGAGTGTGGCAATTATCGTGGCATCTCCCTCGTGGCTCACGCCGGCAAAGTACTCCTCAAAGTCATCGCGGGTCGCCTGAGTGACTATTGCGAACGCGAGAACATTCTGCCGGAGGAACAGTGTGGGTTCAGACCCCAACGCTCGACGGTTGACATGATGTTCGTAGTACGACGACTGCAGGAACTGGCGCGGAAGAAGGACACCCCCTTGTACTTGTGCTTTATCGACCTTATCAAAGCATATGACCCCGTCGACCGAACCCTTCTGTGGGATGTCCTTGCTCGTTTTGGCGTGCCACCGAGAATGCTCGCCGTCATCCGCCAATTCCACGACGGCATGCAAGCATGCGTGCGGTTGGATGATGGAGAGTGCTCGGATAAGTTCGACGTGGGGCAAGGTCTCAGGCAAGGCTTCGTGCTCGTGCCACTGCTGTTCATGTTTTTGACGGAGGTACTGCATGTGGTCGAGAAACGCTTCCTCGCTAATGCAGCCATCACGGACGACATGGTGCAGCTCCAACGAAAGGAGAAAGGCGAGAAGAAGGGCATTTCACGCACAGGCAAAGTCGACGGGCGGAGGGGGGAGGTGGGGGATGAGGTGCAGAGATTGTGGGGTATGCTGTACGCGGACGATGCGGGCATCGTATCGCGATCATCAGAAGAGCTGGAGAGGATGATGACGGTGATCGTGACTGCGTGCTCGTCGTTCGGGCTTACGGTCTCCGAGGCGAAAACAGAGATTATTTGCCTGCAAACCAAAGGCGGGGGCAAGGTGTCGTTCACAATCAATGCAGCCGGCCAGCTATACAAACAAACAATCGAGTTTGTGTACTTGGGCGGGGCTATCACCGCAGACAGAGACTTGAGCATTGAAATAACGGGGCGTCTTCAGAGGGCCTGGGCGTGCTTCCAGCGGTACAAGATAGAAATCTATGATCGCCCGGGTGTGCGCTTACGGTTGAAGATGCGGTTGCTGAAAGCTGAGGTGGTCGAGCCATTGCTTTACGGTTGCAGGACGTGGAGCCCGAACAAGCCTGACTATGACAGGCTACGACGGGTTCACCACTCCATGCTCCTCCGATGCCTCGGATGGCGGAAACGGAAGCGCGACGACTACACCCTATTGTACGCCAACGTGCTTGCCAAGACAGCTTCCGAGAGCATAGAGGCGATAGTGCGCAAACAGAGGATATAGTGTGCGGGATTCGTAGCGCGGATGGGGAAGGAGCGTCTGCCACAGAGGGTGATGTTTGGGGACTTTGTTGCGGGTAAGGGCTACTCAGGGGGGCAAGGGAAGGACTGGATGACTCATCTGAAGGAGGATATGTCGGTCTTTGGAATGAAATTCGAAGGGTGGCAAAATGCTGCTCAGAAGGCCGGCAGATGGGTTCGACGAGTAGAGGAAGGAGCCGAGTTGCTCATGCAGAATTGGCATGAAACGGAGAGATGCAAAGCGGCAGAGCGACGCGCAAAGGCTGCGGCGGCGCCATCCACCGTCGACATCTCCAAGCGGCCGGGGGGACCAGTATACTGTTGGCAGCACAACACTAGGACTCCTGTAGTTTGTTCCCACATTAACTCTTGTAAAAAATGTAGGGTCTGCGGTCACACAAAAGGTGCCGGGAGCCCTAGGATGATCCGAATAACCGTAATGAAATCAAAATCTGGCCGGGAAACACTACTACGCTGGCCCACCTAACACACACGAGACGAAGAAGGCGCACAACACAAGTGAAATGAACTCTAAATGTGCATAACCGAAAGACCCGAGAGCGCGGAAACAACGGAGTTTAATGGTTGCTCTGCGTTTTTCCGCACAAAGCAGAATGTTAGGTTAAAAGTTCTAGAGGATCGGGCGGCCGCAGCGCACCGCTCGAGCTATGCCACCCCTCGCGAGCGCACAAGACTGGCCAGGGTCGTTGCCAAGGTTAATCGCGGGTGTTGAACACATGTCATGGTGGAGATCCATTATTTGTTTCTGGGGCTGGGGGGGCTCTATAGCTTCACCCCGTTTTTTTTTGTGACGAAACTGAATTTGCAAATCCGATAAGCAAACCCGGGAATCTGGTAGGCAAAATGATCATTTTCCGAAACCAAAATGGCATTATTTCCGATGATTCTGGGTTAGGAAAACCCCCTATATATATGGTAAGAAAAGCACCACTTCTGTTGTGCGCACGCGTCGTTCGCCGATCGCAGCAGGCCCAGTGGGTTTCTGGGCTCTCTTTGTCGAGCTGACAACTCGTGACCACAACGAGGCGGCCGACCGAACAAGCGCGCTGAGGGCGATAGCTCAAACTTTTGTCGCGTTAGGTGTTGTAGCGCGACAAGTTGGTGATGGATCCTCTCCTCACGGCGCCTACACTTGCATACGAGTCAGGCCGGCCCCAGTTGGACCACCGCGCGGATGATGTTCGCGAGCGCTGCTGCTATAGTGACGGTTATGTGCCGAGTGGACGATTTTTTAGCGAACCGGCCGAGGCTCGAACTCGTTAGGATTCTGCCCTCTTTGAATTTGGTAAGACAAAACGAAAATTTGGCGAACAACTGAACAATCGGGTGTATTCGATCGCTAAGATCGACCCTCAGCTGAACCTTGGTCGTTTTGTATTTTTTTTGTGTGTTAATCTCCAGGTGGCGAGAGCCCTGCAGTACATGCACTCCAATCAGATCCTCCACCGTGATGTGAAGCCGGAGAACGTCATGATCATCGACAGGCCCACCAGCGACGGACTTTACCCAGAGGTGTGGTTTTGGTTTTGGTTTTGGTCTTGGTTCTTGGTCTTGGTTTGTTTGGTTTTTGTTTGGTTTTGTTTTGGTTTTGTTTTGTTTGGTTTGGTTTAGTTCGGTTTGGTTTGGTTCAGTTTGGTTTGGTTCGGTTTGGGTTGGGTTGGGTTGGGTTGGGTTGGGTTGGGTTGGGTTGGGTTGGGTTGGTTTAGCTGCGGTGGGTTGGTTTGGGTTTGTGTTGGATTTAGTTTTGTTGGGTTTGGTTGGATTGGGTTGGGGTGCGGTGGAGTAGGGTGGGATAGCACGGGTTTGTGTTATAGGTCAGGGTAGGCAAAGCCAAGTTACGTAGCGACACGGTGACCATCGTTAGGTAAGGTTATGTTAGGCTATATCAGGTTAAATTTGATTCCACCCCCTCTCACCTCACGTCACCTCACCCCCCCTCCCCTTAGCTCCTCCCCTTCTCACCCCCCTCCAGCTCCACACGTCAGGCAAAGCCTTACCTGACGCCCCATGTTGGACAGATCACCGATCCCCGCTCGACGATGTAGATATTTCAAGGAAGATCTGTATGTTCTAGCTCATGTTACCGGGTGGGAGCCATACCACCTGCATGTTCTAGCAGATTAACGCCTTTGCAGCTGGAAACCCGTTTTTGGGACAAAGTTACTTGGAATTAGTATAGGGAGGGGTTTTAGGGCTCTAAAGGGGTTGAGCCGGGGTTGCATCTGCACGTTTTGTGTACAGATCCCGCACAGCATCTCATAACAGCAGAAACCGGATCTACCGTATACGATGTAGATGATCTAGATGATCTGTCTTATGAAGATGATCTAGATTATCTATATCGTGATCTGGCCGAGGTGTGCCTCGCACGAAGTTATCTCCTCTTACCAGCTCAACCCAACCCAACCTAACCGAACAAGAACACTCTTCTGTCGTTGGGCCATTGGTGTGTCCTCTTCCCCCCGTCCCTCCGCTCCCACGCGCCAGGCGAAACTTCTAGACTTCGGGCTCTCTAAGGCGATCGACGCGGACATGGGGGGGTCCGCAGCCCGAACATTCGTGGGCACCCCCTCCTACCTCGCCCCCGAGGTAGAGGAGCGGAGGGGGGGCAAGGGGAGGCCGTATGGGACGCCGGTTGACTGCTGGAGCTTGGGCGCTATGCTTTATGTTATGCTGGTGGCTCGCTTTCCGGAGTTCCAAGTGCAGGTATGCTTGAGCTTTTGGGGGGGCGGGGAGGAGGGGTTGCTGGTGCTGGTTTGGGGGGAGTTGGGGGGTACTCGTTGTAGTCATAGCCGCAGTCTTACGACCATTGACCGTCGCGTTCCTACGAGACGGAGCACGTTGAATTTTCACCGACCTGGCAGCCATCGAGTGCACCAAAAGGGGCACGGGGGGGGGGGGGGGGGGCTTGGGGGGGGTTGGGGTTGGCGTTGGGGGGGTCGCTGGTGCTGGTGATTGGGGGGGGGGGGGGGCGAAGGTGGCTAGCGTCATCGGTGGTTGTGATGGCGATGGCTAGCGTCATCGGTGGTGGTGATGGCGGTGACTGAAGATTGTTGTGTTGGTGGCGTTGATGCTGTCGATGTTGGTGTTGCTGTGCGATGCTGCTAGTAATGGAGATGATACTGCTAGCTGATCGTGCTGATGCGGGTGCTGATGCTGATGCTAGTAGTACTGGTGCTACTGTTGACCCTTGTGTTTATTTTTGAGTTGTTTTTTGCTGCGAACTTGCGAGTTGAGAGCGGGAGTGGTTTGATTGTTGTTTAGGCGCTCTGTAGCGGGAGGTTTTGATTGTTACATATACGTGTACAGGACTCTCTGTCCGACATCCCGTCGAAAAACGAACGCGCCATGGATGCTTGGGGTGGTACGGGGGTAAGGCCAGTAGCACGCACAGCGGCACCACCTCGTCGTCCAAAAATGCCGACCTTTGCCCCCCCCCCACCCCCTCAACCCCGCTTCCTTTTCCGCCGCTTTGTTTCTTTCGTTTTGTTCATCGTTGCGCACGCAGGGCGTGAGAAAAACCGTGCGCATGCTGGGGCCGCTGTGGGATAAGGTGTCTGCTGAAGCAAAGGAGTTGATACGACGGCTGATGGCCTACGACGCCGGGGCGAGATTGACGGTCGACAAGGTGTGTTAAATGAGGTGTACTGTCTTTTTCATATCTTACCGTGCCGCGGAGTGATTTACTGGATTTTTGTCGTAGTATTGTGCCCACAGAGCTTGCCTCTACCTAGGACCAAAAAATGGGCACGGCCACTGGGTTTGCGGGATTTCGATGGGCGGAAAGTAACGGTTTGATGTGAAGAGTACGCACGCAGACACACCATACATTCGTCCATCCCGACCCCCCTCGCGCGCCTTATCCCTTGAAGACAGACGGCATGACCCCCCCCCCCCCCCCGCCCCCCTTCGCCTACTTGATGGGAAAATATCATCAACCCCTCCGGCCCCAACTCACCCCGCATATCTCCGATTCCCTTCCCCTCCCCCCTTCAACCCTCGCCTTCTGTAGCGGCGAACAACCTGACTCTGCCCTTATCCCCCCCCTACTCTTCCCTTCCCCTCGTCCCCTGTATTCCGACCCGTATCCCCTGTCCCCTACCCCCTGACCCCCTATCCCCTATCCCCTGTCCCACATCCTCTGCCCCCTATCCTCCGCCCTCTACCCTCTGTCCCCTGTCCCCTGTACCTTAACCCCGATCCCCTATCCCAAGTCCCCTAACAAATGTCCCCTGTCCCCTAGCCTTCCCCCTACCCCCTGTCCTTGTCCCCTATCCCTTACCCCCAACCCTTGACCCCTATACCAAATCCCCTATCCCCTGTCCCGAATGCCTTACCCCCGATCCGTTACCCCCTGGCGCATATCCTTTACCCCATATCCCCTTGCCTCTGTGCCCTGTCCCATATTGCCTATCCTCTGTTCCCTATTCCCTGTCCCTCGACCTTACCCCATGTCCCCTGTCCGACGTCCCATGCCCCCTACCCCCTATCCCTTGACCCCTGTCACCTAAGCCCTGTCTCCCCTTTTTTCTATCGCTTGTCCCCTATCCACTGATCTCTATTCAGATTCCCCTAACCTCTGCCACGTATCCCCTATGCTCTTTCCCGCATCCCCTGACCCCTATCCGCTATCCCACTTTCCCTTACCCCTTGTTCTCTGTCCGATATCCCCTATCTCCTGTCCCATAACCCCTGTCCCCTACGCCCTGTCCCCTACTCCCTGTCCCCTACCCCTACCCCTACCCCTACCCCCTGTGTCCAGGCCCTACGCCACCCATGGTTGGGCGAACTGGCAGCCAAAGACCCCCCCCCCCCCCCACCTCCCCCATCCCTCGCCCAACCCCCGGGGATAGGCCAAGGCATAATGCCTCCTTTGTCGGAAAACTTCTCGTTTTCCGTTTCTCCTGCGGTTGTGGCGGCGGGAGGGGGGAGGGGGTGGGGGTGGGGGGGAGGAACGGGGGGGGAAACGGGGACGAGCGTAGTTGGTTCTCCTCGCCAGCGGGGTAGTAATGACCGGGTGAGTTGGATGGGGGGGACGGGAGGTCCAGTGTGCTGTGGTTGGTGGAGTCAAGCCGTTTTTTTGGTATACACTATTATTAGGCAAGAAAAGTCAGCGGTGGGTCCGATAAATTTGCTCAATACCCGCATTTTTTGTATTTGTGCGTGTTTTTGGTCTAAGGTGCTGTATATTACCGTAAGATTTTGTGGCAAATTTCAAGCCGTTCTTACATTTTTTATGCAGGTATGGCCTACCCCCTACAGTATTAAAGTTTGATTGCCACTGTTCTTATAGGCTTGGTTTTGCACATTCTCACACGAAGTCGTAGTTTTGTCGCTTGCGCAGTTTTCGTTGGTAAAATCGGTTGTCAATTTTGTCATTGTATTATGTTTTGCTTTTGCAGATGTGTTCGTTTTGTTTTCACATTGGTTCTTTTGTTTTCACTTTTTTTTTTTCAATTTTTCGTCATCTTTTCTCACGTTTTCGCGTTATCACCGCCCCCCCACCGTTTTTTTCCTCCCCCGCGTGTATACGCATACAAATCGTACATACCGCTGCAGTTGTACCCCTCTCCTCTTCCCTCTCCGCTTATATCCTTGGGCGATTTGGTTGCGAAGCCACCCATGGTGACCTCTTCCTTATTTACATTTTTTCTTTTTTTTCTTTTTTATGGTACTTTTTTCCTTTTTTCCCTTTTTTGGTAATTTTTTTCCTTTCTTTCTTTCTCTTTTTCTTTCTTTTTTTTTCTTTTTTTTGGTGCTTTTTTCATTTTTTTTTTTTGGGTAACTTTTTGTTTTTTTTTCTTGTTTTTTTCTCTTTTTCTTTAAATCTGCACTTTCTCTTTTCCTCACCTTGTTACCTTTTCACTCGTGCAGCCGCCCATCGTGACGGAGCAGCAGACACCTCCCGCTGCCTCGGCAAAAAGGGCTTTCGAATTTACGCCGTCGGGCCCAACCATTCAGGAGGTAAGGGGTTAGGGTAGGGTAATTTGTTATTTCTTGCGTAAAAACTGACGAGCGGAAAGCGCGATTGCGTGAGTTGGCAAACATCGATGAAAAGCGACGAGCACAAGAAGCTAAGCAGTTGGAATGGCGAACCCTATGCGCGATAAAAATGAAGGCATGTACCGGGCGGGGAGAAGGGAAGACACCTGTGACCACAGCTTAGCTTAAGCTTGTCCAGAAGGTCGCTGAGGGTAAAAAACTCTTACGGGTTGGGCTGGGGAGTAAAAGTGATGATGAGAAAAGAAGGGTACGAGCAGGGTTTGGGAGAAGGTGTACGATGCCACTGCTGCTTTGATTCTGCCCAGGAGAGGTGATTGATCGGCGGGTTTGGTTGGTTGGTCTTGTCGTCGGTTGATTGGTTAATTGGTTGGGGGGTTGGTTTTGTTGGTTTGGCTCAGCGAAAAAATCATTCGAGTTTACGCCGTCTGGCCTTACCATTGAGAATGTGGGGGAGGCAAGGGTACGGGTAGGGGTACTGGTAAGGAGTGCAATGCCTCTGCTTTGATGCCTTCCGCCCACGAGAGCTGATTTGTTTGGCTGGTTGGTGTCGTGGGTTGGTTGGTTTCGTGGTTGGTTTGGGGTGGGTGGAGGTTGCGCCGCCTGCCCTCGGCATTTAAGAGATTTAAGGCAAGGGTTTGGGTAGGGGCTGTGGCGGGGAGTGTGATGCCAGTGCTTTGATGTTTGTTGATGATTGATTGGCTGGGTTGGTTGGTTGGTTGGTTCGTTGGTTGATGGTCGATTGGCTTGGTTGGTTGGTTGGTTGCCCCCTTCCCTCCCCCGCCCTCCTCTCCCCTCTCTCGCTCTTACAAAACCTCTCGTTCCAATGCCCCCCCCCCTCCCTTCCCCCCTCCCTCCGCCATTTCGATCGCAGCTGAGCAGCGAGGAGGCCCCGCTTTCGTCATCGGACAGCCAGATGGAAGAGAGGTCATCGGACGGAGGAAGGGGGGAGGTGCACACCGTCAGCAACGTTTACGCTAATGCTGATACCAGCGGCAACAACAGCACCAGCGGTAACAGCGCTTTCGCGAACGCGAGCGAAGACAACAAGAGCGACGCCAACGCTTATGGGGGTGCTAACGCCGGCGACAACGGCGACGACAACATGGACACTGCCAACGACGACGGCAACAGCAATGCTTACGCCAATGCTACCACCGGCCGTAACAACGGCAACAACAGCCACGCCGGCAGCATGGATAACATGATCAACAACAATCGTAACAACGGCAACACGAACAACAACCACCACAACAACAATACCAACAACGACAACGCTAACAGCAGCAACAACCACAATGGCGGCGGCAACGTTAGCAGTAATCCTAACGCGATGCGCCAGACAGAGGGGGAAAGAGCGATGGTGGCCATGGACGGAGCGAAGGAGATGGGTTTGCCGGGACCTCCTGACGGTGGAGTGCCCCTGCTGCAGGTGAAGTGAAGTCCCCCCTAAAAACCACGGCCATGCATGATAGTGAGATCCAAGGCGAAACAAGAAGGGTATAAGATAAACACAACAACGTCTATTTCATATTCGGCAAAATCGGAATGAGAGCCCAAATGTTGGAGATCTCTATTAGGAGTAGGAGCGGTGCTCCGTCTCGAAAAGGATGAAATGCGTGGTCAATGGGTCCAATGACGAAGGCAAGCACCAAATGACCACCACCACCAAGTCATAAGGGATGCGTAGTCCATGGTCAAACGACGAAGGCAAGCAACAAATGAGTACATCTTCCCCCCCCACCCCCCTGTGTTGCTTGGGGCCCAGGTGTAGCCCGCCTGGACCACAAGCAAGTACGCCTTACAAGGTTCCCATCGGGATGTGGTTCGCTTTGAATCCCGGGGGTACCGCAAGTAGGAAAGGGGCAAAGGCAATTGGAAAATGAAGGGAACATGGTTAGCCACCGCCCGTGCAACCGGCCACATAACACTGACCATTCATAGCTAAAACGAGTGTATAGTTGTTCTATTAATTGGAAGAACGCTCAGCAGAACGATTATCATCGTGCCGCGCGCGTGCAGCACAGCTCCTACGGTGCGGTGAGACACGTTCCCTACACCCCCACAGCCTGGACTGCTTTGTGTAGGCGATGCCTTATTGTCGTCATTTGTTTGCGTCTTTTTTCCCCGTCTGAAGCCTTGTGGGGTTGGTGGGTTCATCGAAGGCGAAAGCTTGTTGGAAATGGTTTGTTGTGCTGAGCGCGCGCAACAGTGCGAGTGCTGTTGTTGTCGTGATCGTTCTTGTTATCGTTCTCGTTTTTTTTCTTATTATCGGTTTTTGTTTTTTTGCTTGTTTTTGTTCTTGCTTCTTGTTCTTGATCTTGATCTTGCTCTTGCTCTTGCTCTTGCTCTTGCTCTTGTTCTTGTTCTTGGTCTTACTCTTGTTGTTGCTCTTGCTCTCGCTCTTGCTCTTGTTCTTGCTCTTGTTCTTGTTCTTGCTCTTGTTCTTGTTCTTGCTCTTACTCCTGCGCTTACTCTTGCGCTTGCGCTTGCGCTTGCGCTTGCGCTTGCGCTTGCGCTTGTTGTTTTTGGTGCTGGTGCTGTTCCTCTTGTTCTGTGCTGTTTTTGTTTTTGATTGTTGTTGCCATTGGCATTTCCAGCAAAGTTGCTAGTGATAATACGACGATAAGTATTGGTGTTGGTGTCGGTGTTGGTGTCTATTCCCCTTGCTTCAAACGTTCACCCGGCTCCTGCTTCTGTCTGTCTGTGTCTGTCTGTCTGTCTGTCTGTCTGCCTGCCTGTCTGTCTGTCTGTCTGTCTGTCTGTCTGTCTGTCTGTCTGTCTGTCTGTCTGTCTGTCTGTCTGTCTGTCTGTCTGTCTGTCTGTCTGTCTGTCTGTCTGTCTGTCTGTCTGTCTGTCTGTCTGTCTGTCTGTCTGTCTGTCTGTCTGTCTGTCTGTATGTCTGTATGTCTGTCTGTCTGTCTGTCTGTCTGTCTGTCTGTCTGTCTGTCTGTCTGTCTGTCTGTCTGTCTGTCTGTCTGTCTGTCTGTCTGTCTGTCTGTCTGTCTGTCTGTCTGTCTGTCTGTCTGTCTGTCTGTCTGTCTGTCTGTCTGTCTGTCTGTCTGTCTGTCGGTCCGTTTGTCTATCTGCTCCGGTATACGTCTGCGTCTTTGCCCACAATTTTCTCTACCCCGCTTCATCCCTGCTATCTCGTCCCAACCTTCGTGTGCCGCTTGCTCCGAAACCAATCCGCAACCTACCAAAACAACCCCTCACGGCGAAACGCCACCTTCAGCTGCAAAACCGGATTACAGCGTGCCTGGAGACCGCGGTGTCGACCTACAGCACGTGCCCAGAGGTAACAACAGCATGGATTGATGTATGACATTTATGGCTTCACTAGCGGTACGACCGCGGCTCCGCCCGTGGCGCTAGATTGTTGCCCGTAGTGGTAGGCTAGGGTATAGGGTATAGTTGCAGCTCGACCTAAAAGAGTCGTTTCCAGGTTTTACTTATACCCACGCGGTCCTTATGTTTCCAGGTTTTACTTTTACCCACGCGGTACTTATGTTTCCGGGTTCACGTATACCCGAGCGGTCCTTGTGTTCCGGGACGAACGAGTAAATCGGAACTTATTGTTAGGTGTGCTTAATATACTAGTTTTATTTTGGCGGGTGCTTGACGGCTCTCCGGCATGGGGCAAGAGTGCCGTCAGCCGACGTGTTTTCGTAGAAAACAGTGAAAAAGCAACAACAGGAAAGAAACGAGTGTAACTGATGATAACAAAACGATTGAGCTCTGTCCTTTCTATGCTTGTTCGGCTGCAACTCAGCACCCAGCGCTGTGTTGGTAGAGCCATGGTTGTGTAATAGTTCATTGCGTAGGTCAAATGAAAAACAGAGTCGCAATGCATTAACAGATGTACACGTTATAAAAACTAAAATGTAATTTGTATCCTCACCACGATTTGCGTGTAACCCTACGACCTACTCCTACTAGGTACCAAGTAACCCCACCCATCAAGCTAGATGTGATGACGCTTGTGTTGCGAGCGATCCGAAAATAAACCCTCAAGTCAGTTGACGATGCGTTGACGGCTGATGTTATACACCTTTTGCATAAAAAGAAAATTGGAACATGTTTTTGCCTGAACAGTGGAAGTGCCCCTCTCGCCGGGTATTTTTCGCAGCAACGGAGAGCCTGTGTCGACTTCCGCCCAAGCTAAACACTTCATGATTTAATGGTGTATTTCGTAGGGTGTGGTATACGCTCTGCAGGTACCCGGGTATGTACCCGAGTACGACTAAAACAACCCCGATTTAGTACCGGAGAGACAACTAAACGCTAAACACTAAAACGCCCTGTTTGTTTATGTGGGTTTCCTATGATATGCAGGCGGCGGCTAGCCTCATACCCGAGAGACAACTAAACCCTAATTACTAAAACGCCCTGTTTGTTTGTTTGGGTTTCCTATGATATGCAGGCGGCAGCTAGCCTCATACCCGAGAGACAACTAAACGCTAAACACTAAAACGCCATGTTTGTTTATTTGGGTTTCCAATGATATGCAGGCGGCGGCTAGCCTTCGTCGGTCGGCCACTTTGTGCCGGGAGAGCTTGCGGGACAGCGTCACTCTTCTGAGGAAAATCGAAAGGATTGCGGCGCAGGTAAGCGGAGCAAATCAACCCACGTGAACAACCGTCGCCGTAACAACTGTAACAGCTAGCGTGGACCCATGTCCAGCGGCCAAATCAACCAGGATTTTTCACGGATCAAGAGGTTTCCGAAATGTCGCTGGTCGGGCCGGGTCGGGTCGGGTCGGGTCGGGTCGGGTCGGGTCGGGTCGGGTCGGGTCGGGTCGGGTCGGGTCGGGTCGGGTCGGGTCGGGTCGGGTCGGGTCGGGTCGGGTCGGGTCGGGTCGGGTCGGGTCGGATCGGGTCGCGTCGGGTCGGGTCAAAATGTGTTAAAAATCTCTCGGGTCTGAACGGATCGGGTCAGAGATTTTCAAATCTCACGGGTCGGGTCGGGGGTCATCCTGACGCGGCCGGACCCGACCCGCGAGAAATGACCCGATGTGTGAAAAGCCTTGAAATAAACGACGATTGCGGTCTTATTACGCGATTAGGCAGCGCAAATGTTACTATGCATGTGCGCGTGCGGTAACACTCCGTACATTGCGGTCCTGACACGCCCTCTGCCCCAACACCCCATGGCTGCGGCGATGCTATAATCAAATAACTTTTTTGGGGCTCTTTTCCCCTCTCGAGTCCGAAAGAAGTTTATCGTGCGAGGAGGTGGATGCTCGGCGTGACTAATGCTTGTTCATGGGGGTTATTTTATCAACTATGCCCTAGTTCCCTACCACTCTATCCGGAAATATAATCGACAATTAATTTGAATGTTAATGTCCAAAGGTTGCTTATATATTCTTCACGCTTTTTGCTGGACAGAGAGTTTTTTTTTGTGACTGGGTCTACTGTATCGCGCTTCCCCCCCCCCCTCGATTATGCTCTTTGTGCTCGAAAAAACGGTACCAGGTTGTTACCTGTTTGTACTCATTGTTGTCGGAAACAAAACTTGATGAATTGAAACGATTTATTTTTTCATTTTCTACGGCAGGTGATCACGCTATTCCCGGACCTGCTGCTTGCGGTGGAGGAGGGGGAACCTGACCTGGCCCACGACTTTTTTTCGACGGTTAAGGTAAGCCGTCCGAATCTGCGTCCGATTTTATGTCCGATTGTGCAGCCGTCCGATTCAGCGTATCATGTCCAATTAGTTATCCGATTACATCGATTATACGTAGACGTACGATCAGTTTTCCGATGAGACGGTTCGGTTCGTTTTCTGCGGTGGAGGAGGGGAAGCCTGACCTGGCCCACGACTTTTTTTTTCGACGGTTAAGGTAAGCTGTCCGATTACTTCCGAATTGTTGTCCGACTAATCACCCGATTCTACGCCCGATGAGACATCCGATTGAACGTCCGACCAGACTTTCAATGAACCGGGCCAGTTCGCCGCCCGATTAGACGTCTGATTAGCTGTCCGCTTCGCCGCCCGATTAGCCGTTCGATTAACCGTCCCGCTTGGCGTCCGATTAGGCGTCCGATCAGACGTTCGATGAGCCAATTCGGGACTTCGGCCGGTGTCTTATAATCGGTCCAATTCGCCGATTCGGTTCACCATCTGATTCACTGCTCGACTGTTAATAGCCGTTAGATTAACATCCCCGCTATAATGGGCATTCCGATTAGACGTCCGACTAGGCATCCTATCAGACGTCCTACTAGGCATCCTATCAGACGTTCGATGGTTCTTCCGATGGGTTGATTCGTGTCGCCTGCGGCATGACTATGCCCGATTAGCCTTCGCCGTCCAACTAGCCGTGCGATTGACCTTCCCGCTAGAATAGACATTCCGATTAGGCCTCCGCTTAGGCCTTCCCGCCAGAATAGGCATTCCGATTAGACCTCCGATTAGGCATCCGATCAGACATCCGATCAGTCTTCCAACGATGTGATTCGGCTCCCCTGCCGTATGGCTGTACCCGATGAGCCGTCCGACTCGCTGCCCGATTAGCCGATCCGATTCGCCGTATGATCCACTGTCCGACTGACTAGTCGTCCGACTAGCCGTCCGACTAGCCGTTCGATGCACCATCCGACGAAGGGTCCGGTAGAGGGGCACGCCCTTTATCACCATCGTATTTGAACCACTCGCATGAGTGACTCTGTGCGTCTTTGACAAAACACTCTAGGCGATTCGTTTGGCGCAGCCAGCGTGGCTAATCGTTCCGTTTGCGGATTCATATCGCAAAATCGAAGCGGCACGAAGGCGTAAGACAGACCGCGAAGAAACAGAAGGATCACTCGCACGCGCGAGTGACCCTGAGCCGACGCAAAAATAGCCCCCAAAACTGACCCCTACCGTAGCGTTGGTCTCCCGCTTTAGCAGGCAGTCCGATTAGGCGTCCGATTAGCCATGCTATCAGACATCAGTCTTCCGATGAGCTGATTCGGGTCGCCTGCCGTAAGGCCGTGTCCGATCAGCCGTCCGATTCGCTGTCCGATTAGCCGATTCGATTCGCATTCCGATTCGCTTGTCGATTAACCGTCCCGCAAAACGTCCGATGAGATCCCCCACGACTACGCCTATACGTGAAATGAGTACCTCCGTCCCCCGTCCCCTGTCCCCCGTGCCCCCCCCCCCCCCCCCACCCACCCACACACACGCCTTCTCCCGAAAATAGGGATGGGTGCGCGAGATGTACACCGCTGTGAGCTTGGTGCAAGCCCGCAACGCAGCCAATGCCGAAAAAGTCGGTGAGGCCATGAAAATGCACGCCGAAAAGGGCTTGGAAGGTCAACGTCGACGCGAAAAAGAACGACAAAGTGAAAACGAGCGACAGAGACACCAGGGGAGCGGGAGTGGGAGTGGGAGCGGAGATGGAGGGAGTTCAACCACCGGGAGCGCCGATGGAGGGCTGGGAAGAAATGGAGCGTTCGTGACGAGGCAGGGGTCCATGAGGCTAAGCGGCGACCTGGAAACAGATGCTACCCGACAGGCGACTATGCTGCAGAAGGATAATGTACTGGCCCACACCCCGATTCGTTTTTTTTTTATTTTGTTTGGTATTGGTTTGTGTGGGCGCGTCTGGGGTTGGGTTGAGTTGGGGTGCGGGGGAATGCCTTGAGTTGGATTGGGTTGCGTGGGTTGCGTTGGATTTTCTTGGGTTGGGTTAGCTCAGGCATGTCTCTGGCTAGACTTGCCTTGGCTTGGCTTGGCTTGTCTTGGCTTTGGAGTTGTATTCGGCGTTGATTTTGGCTTTGGCTTTGGTTTGGTTTGGCTTGGCTACGTGTACGATATAGTTTTTAGCGCACCGTCTAGTTGTCTCTTTGGGAGCTGTTTGCTAACTTTTTGCACCTTTCGCCCTCCCCTCCCTTTCCCTTCCCCCCCTCCCCTCTTTTCCTCTCCCTTCCCTTCCGCTGCCCCCCGGCCTGGCGTGTTACCTGTTGCCCCTGTGCATGTTTCCGTTGCTTCTTGCTTGGCGTCATCATTGTCACCATCACCACCGCCATCATCACCATCATCATCATCCTCGTCTTGATCATCACAACACCAAATTACCCTTCCGTGACAAACTAAATTACCCGGTAACTACCTCGTAGGGAGAACTGATCGCGGTCGACCCGGAAACCTTCGAAGTGGTGCGCCAGATACAAGCTTTACGGAACGACATCGCCAACAAAAATGCCTCCCCCTCCTCCAACACCACCGCCACCACCGCCGCCCCTTCCTCAACCCCTGGCCTGAGCCCTGATGCTAGCGACGGAGCTACGGGCATCCCTGGGGGGGGCTCGGGGGCCCCCGGGGGGCCAACACCAGTTGACTCTTTAAGTGACGAAAAGCTGATCAGCCTCTTCTTGCTTATGGCGAGGGGCAAGAATTGGCCTGGCACGAACGGGGGGGGTGGGGGAGTTGCTAGTGGCGGCGGTGGTGGTCAAGGAGGGAGCGGGATGGGTGGGATGGCGAGTTCGGAAGGGTTTGCTAGTGGCGGGATGGGGGGAAAGCGGGGGGCGCGGGGTGATGGATGGGGTGGAGGCCATGTTTGCGGTTCCGACTATGGCACCTGCAGCAGCACCTCCAGTGTCAGGCCCCGGGGGGGGGGGCGGGGTGGGGGCAGGAGGGGGGGCTGGAAGTGGAAGTGGGAATTCCCGGTTTGGTTCGGGTTCAGGGTGGCTGGGGACAACGGGCGGGGCCAGCAGTGGTAGCAATGCCGGCGGTAGCGGTGGTGGTGATGGAGGAGGCGGTAATGATGGTGTTGAGGAAGCCACTTTCAGTCTCTCAGCCCAGATGTCGATCGATGACGGGCATGGCCGGATGCCGGCCGGGGCTTCGATGGGGGTGGGGGTGGGGGTGGGGGCGGCCGCGCCACCGGGGAGGCATAGGTCGGGCGATCCACGTGGGTCGGTTAACTCGGGGGGGTCGGGCGCGGGAGGCGGTGGAAGCGGGGAGGGAGGGGAGGGGCAGTGGGGTGACATGCAGCTGACGAAACGGCACGAGGATACGGTGAGAGCAGGAGGATGGAATGACAGTGTCGTCTGGTTTTTATCTGGGTGACAGCGTAGTTTAGCGTACGGTACGTGTCAGTAGAGTTTTTTTTTGTGGCAGACGATGGTTCGCAGTGCTGTAGTAGGTTGAGGGATGTGTTGCCTGGTGTATTTTTTGTCTGTAGCTCAAGTGGCGACCATCAGTTTTAGTGCGTTTGTATAGCTGTAGGCACCTGCACACTGCCAGCCGCCCGTTGTTGTTTATGCCTGAAAACTGTTGCTTGCAAACTACAAAGGACATGGTTATCATGAATGGAATACACTTCAAAACGAAAAGTGCTCGTTCCTAAATGCAACGCCCCGACACTTGCTCCTGGGTGGTCGGTAGGTCTACTCCGAGGTACAGCGAGCGCTGCGGATGCTCCACGAAGTCGACAGCGTCTTGGAACAGCTCGCGCTCTTCTGGGCTAACAGTGAGGTACGCGTAGTGTTGTTGCTGCTGCTGCTGCTGCTGCTGCTGCTGTTGTTGTTGTTGTTGTTGTTGTTGTTGTTGTTGTTGTTGTTATTGTTGCTCTTGTTGCTCGTGCTCTCGCTCTTGTTGCGCTTGCTCTTACTCTTGCTGTTGCTGTTGCTGTTGCTGTTATTGTTGTTGATGCTGGTGTTGTTGGTGTTGTTGCTGCTGTCGGTGCTGTCGTTGTCTTCGTTATGCTGGAGAAGGTTGTGGTGGTGACAGTGACGTTGGCTATGTTTGGCTGTACTTGGCGGTGGTGTTGTTTTGTGATGGGGTTGGCAGTGGTGGTGATGTGTTTTTTTTGTTGTGGCGTTGGTCGTGATATTGGTGGCGTATATACGTTGGGGACATCTTCCAGGCACTTTTTTTGTGCCTCGAGTCTTCACGGTGCCACTTTGGCCTGGACAAGCTGTTTCTTCCGGTTCCGCCGAGGTAATAAGTTATGTTTTAGGCCGCGAGTATGGCCCGCACGTTAGCAAGCTTCGGTTCAAAGTTGTCCCGCAGAACCAACGTCTTTCTGCCGTCTTTCAGACCCGTTTGCTTTTCTCCATCCTTCCGCCGGCGTCCAGCCCCCCTCCCCGTAGTATATGGACACGTAGTGAGCGCCCAAACGGTGGAAGTGTCTCTATTAGTAGTAGCAACGGTGCTCCGTCTTGAATAGGGCGCGTGGTCCATGGTCAAATGAATGAGACAAGCAAGCGAATGAGTGTGCCCCCCCCCCCCCCCCGTCCCCCCCGTCCCCTTATCCCCCCCTACCCCCTCCCCCTCCCTCCCCTCGCCCCCCCCCTATCCCCTTCTTCCGCCTCGATTATACCATGCGCTTGCGAATCGAACGTCCGATGCGATACATGTCTGTCTGTCTGTCTTGTCTCTCTGTCTGTCTTGTCTGTCTGTCTCTCTGTCTCTCTGTCTCTCTGTCTCTCTGTCTCTTTGTCTCTCTGTCTCTCTGTCTCTGTCTCTCTGTCTCTCTGTCTCTCTGTCTCTCTGTCTCTCTGTCTCTCTGTCTCTCTGTCTCTCTGTCTCTCTGTCTCTCTGTCTCTCTGTCTCTGTCTCTGTCTCTCTGTCTCTCTGTTTCTCTGTCTCTCTATCTGTCTGTCTGTCTGTCTGTCTGTCTGTCTGCCTGTCTAACTGTGTTCGTTCGCTTGTCCGTGCTTGAATACGGTTCGATGCAACGCGGCGTGCTGTAGGTTATATTTGATGTCCTCTTGAGGAAGGGGGATTTGGTGGAGAAGTTCGTGGCGTTCGCGAACAAGCCGCGCCTCCTACAGCGCTTCAAGGAAAGACTGGCGGACTACAAGCGATTTTGGGAGGGGGTGCAGGTGGGTTTACTGGAGTATTGGGGAGGCTAAAAGCTGGGCTACGAGCACTTGTAGAAAGCGGTGCAGGCGGGAAATCGCGTAGTATTGGAAGCACATTAGCGGGAGAGACCACAGACGTTTTTCTGAGAGGGGTGCGTGTGCACGGGGTTTTGTAGAGTATTGCAGAAGCAGGGATTGTCACTTGAAGCAATTTTGGGAAGGGGTGCAGGTGGACCCCCACCTCTGCCCCTCCCCCACCCCCTACCCACCCCTCGCCCCCACCCTTATCCTCAACCCCCTACCTCCACCCCTACCCCACCTTCTACCCCTAACCCAACCCCACCCCCACCCCCATCATCGCTCCCATCCGCCGCACCCACATCCCCACTCCCATCCCCCACTCCCATCCCCCACCCAATCCATATACAAGTCCGCCTCACAAGCGGTTCTAGTAGGATGCAGCTCACGCTTCATGCGACTCGCCGAATACCTCACGGCGCTTCGCGCTTGGTGCGAGCAATGTCTGCCTGGCCGGTGAAAACCCGACGTGCTCCGTCCCGATTGGAGGGATGCGAGGGTCTATGGTCATGCGACTACGGCAATGCACAAACTGAGTACACCCCCCCCCCTACCGCCACCCCTACCCCGCCTTCTACCCCTAACCCCACCCCAACCCTACCCCCATCCTCCGCACCCCCATCCCCACCCCCATCCCCATCCCCCACCCCACCTCCACTTCACCCCACGTCCACCACACCCCCATCCTAACCCCACCCCCACCCCAACCCCCACGTCCATGCCCACCCCATCCTCACCCCTCCCGCACCATCCCTTCCCCCCCCCCTGGGGGCGTAACTGACGCTTACCCACACTTGGAACGTTAATACAGGGCGTGTGCAACAAGTACGTGTGTGGGCAGCTCAAGTGCAACGGAAGCATTCCTGTGGTGCCGGCGTCGGGCAACACCGTAGACGGTGGAGGTGGGGGTAGACGTGGTGATGGAGTTGGCGGTGGGGGTGGTGGCCGTGGCAGTGGTAGCGGTGGCGGTGCGTACGGAGGCCACATGCACCCCGGCCCCGGAGTGGGGGGAGGGGGGATAGAAAAGGGTCATTCCTTTGACGGCTACTCCCATCGCTCGCACTCGGCATCGTCGGTAGCTAGCGGGATCTCCGGAGATGGTATGGGAGGGGCGGGGGAAGGAGGCATGCCTAATAAGGAGGGGTTAGGAGGTGTGGGGGGCTGGGCTAACATGGAGATGGGGCTGGACGCGAACGAGAGTCGATGAAGATTTTTGGGCGGGGTATTTTGGTTTTGGCGTCTCTTACTTTTGGAGGGGAGGTTGGGGCTGGGGTTGGGGTTTTAGGGGGGGGGTTCTGTTTTTTTTAGGGGTTTCGAGTTGGGGTTAGGAATTTTGGGGTGGGGATAGGTTTTGGGGTGGGTTTGGTCGGGTTGGGTTGGGCTGTCTTGGTTTGACTGGATGACGTTGTTGCACTTTTTTTTCGTGTCTTTGGGCGTGTCGAGTCGTCCGTGCGTTTGTTTTTGAAGAGGGAATGGCGCCCTTGTGCCCCCCCCCCCCCCAACCACCCTTCGCGCGGAGGGGGGGTATTTAGATGTCAAGGGAAAACGTGCTGCAAGAGTCGGCGGATGCTACATGCACGTAGTAACAACATGGTTGTATTACCGTATTCCAGGAAACAAGCAAAATAACACACTCAGGGACGAATTTCGAGTCCGATTTTCTCCGAAGCGAAACGGGCCCACACAACGAACCTCGCTACTTTAGAAGGGTCTCGTCGAGATGTTTCCATAGATGCTTCGCTCGGCGTTTTCACTCTTCCGCATTAGAGAAAATCAGCTTTGAAAATCGCCCTGATTAGGTGTGTTATCTCGGGTGTTTAGTCGAAGTGTGTCCCTTTTCCAGCTCGTGATTGGTTTGTAGTCTAATGTCAAGTGTTTTTGTGCCCACGCGGGGAGTGCTGTGCTAAAAGAGTGGACATCCCTAGGGGGTGCTATGGTGTTTTTCTTTTGCCGGTGATTGCAGCTGCAGTAGAGCGAAAATCATTCTTGAGGCAACTCCTTCGGCGGTTGTCGTGAGACTGCTGCTGTGAGTTCGTCGATCAGCTGCCCTTGCCGAGGTATCGCCTTGGGATGGGATCGGATGGCACATCATGGGATGGGGTCCCGTGATTATGGTATGGAGTTTCATAGTCATGGGATGGATTGAGATGCTGGATGGAATGTGGTTTTCGTGGAATGGTTTGTTATGATCATGGGGTGGGGTGGATTTGTTAGTTGTGTAGTACGCCCCGGAGATCAATGATGGCCTGCGAGATTAGTCGAGCCCCAAGTCATATATCATGTTGGTTTTACGGGCTATTAACAGTGGGTGGTGCTGTGTATACCCACAAGGTTCGTGATGATGGAATGGATTGGCATGATCATGGGATGGGTTGCCATGGGCATGGGATGCCGTGATCATGGGATGGGTTGTCATGATGGGATGGCGTGGGCGTGGGGAGGGGGTTGTACTCGGTACCATGGCCGCAGTCGTAAGACCGTAGAACCTCGCATGGTTTTCACCGACCAGGCGGACATTGCTTGCACCAAGCGCGAAGCGCCGTGAGGTGCTCGACAATGATCATGGGACAGCACGAGTATGGGATGCGTTGGCCTAAGCTTGGGATGGCCCGATCACGGATTGGCGTGAGCATGGGGTGGTTTAAGCATGAGGGATGGCATGCTAAGGAGGCGAGATCGAGCGCGAAGCGCGAGACCGTTTTTTACCTTGAAAGACAAAGAAGCTTTATTGCAGGGTGCGCACAGGCTGCCACTATGTACTTAGTACTGGTATGTACGTCTATCTGTCTCTCTGGCTGTCTGCTGCGTACTGTCTGTAGTGTTTTTTGTATCAAAGTGTGATTGCAAGACCTGTTGAGAACCAGTTTCCCCTAACCCGGCGTCTACAGCTGCGGGCAGGCGTGCGTTATCTCGTGGGACTTGTTTTAATCACAATCCATCTCGAATTCGCCGCGGTCGCCGCGCTTCTGTGGTTTTGGTTTGCTGCTGTGTGTTCAGAATACGGCGAGACTTCGTTTGTTTTTTTCCGGGCTTTTCGCGGGTCATGACCCGGCTCGCGGGTCGGGCCAAGGTTTTTTCTAAAACTGGCATGATCGAGTCGGGTCGGGTCGGATCAGGAGGTGTTCGAAACCTCACAGGTCGGATCGGGTCGTTTTCTTTTCAAAATTCACGGGTCGGGTCTGGTTAAATCGGGTCAGTTTTTTTTTTTTTACCCACGGGTCCGGTCTGGTCGCCTTGACCCATGATCCGACCGGTGACGAGCCCTAGTTTTTTTTTGCTTCGAGCGCAAACGGCCTACTGCAACTACGAGGCACTCTTGCCTCATATACCACTCTGCTAGCAATGAGCATGGGATGACGCTAATCATGGGATGGGATGAGCGGAGGATTTTTTTTTTTTAGCATGGGATGGCATGATCTTGAGTTTGGAATGGCGTGCTAATGATCTTGTGTCGACACGATCATGGGATGGCATGGGCATGGGATGGTTTGTTAGAATTGGATAGCATGGTACGGGCTGGGCACGGGATGGTTTACGCATGGGATGACATGATAATAGATGGAATGCTATGGGCATGGAAGAAGCGCACGGTGCTGCTGTTCGCTCGTGCAGTTGGCCGCGCGTGCGGCTAACACGTACTATACACGCGCTTTTTTTTTGTAGCTTTTCGTTGATACTTTTTGTTTTCGTTTTTGTTCCTATCAATAGATCCTTTTTTAGGATCCTTTTATTTTTTCTTGTTGCCTGTGTTCGTACTTGTATTACTCGTACTGCTTTTTTAAAGTTTTCAGGAAAACCTACTCCTTGTCTTATGTTCTTGATTTGCTTTTGCGGTTTCCCAAACCGGTTTTCCTCGTATTGTATGGTACCAGGGTATATAGTACCAGGCAGTTCTGCTGTACTGCTGTTATTGTAGATGATAGAGCTCGCGCCTCCTTTTGTATATCGTTCGCCGTTTGACGGCGGAAGGAAAGGTGTGCCGGTTCTTAACAGCAACGATAACGGAAACGATATCGTAAACAACAATGATATCGAAGAATAAATTGATAGCGATAGCGATATCGGTGTGATATTGATATCCGATTTTTTAATATCGAAAACGATAAATATGACGATAGTCATATCGGTAGCGATAATAGATATGTTGATATTGATATCGATATTGATACCGAAAACGATATATCAACGATAGTCATCTCGATTTCCATACTAGCGATATCGGTAGCGATAACGATAACGTTATGCGCATAGTGGCGGGGGGAAAAGATTGGCCGTGCGCGGAGGTACTGCCTACTCGTTCGACAACATCCGGTATATGACCCAAAATGGATTATGAGTACACCTGAGGCAATTGGTCGGGCTGCGGAATGAATTCGTCGAAGCCGAGAGCATGAATCAACGACAGCCGTCGTGCCGTCGTTCTTGTGGCAATAGCAGGCTGAACCCTAACTCGTTTGGGGGCTGGCCGGTGTTTGTCTACCCGGTTGCTTGCTCGGTGGCTAATTTTTTTCTTCAGGTTTCAAGAGTTTTTTTTTGCGTTATACCATACCAGTAGTACCTGGTACCTGGTTATAGCGCATAGGAACGCCTGTTTTCCCCCCTTTCAACTTGCGACACCCCCCAGGGTTCCAAGTAAGCCACACCCCGCAAGGGAACGTTGTGTGACATATCTTCTGCTTCGACGTCGGAAAACCATTGATTTATGTCTTAGATCAATAGGTAGAGTTTGCTTCCGCCGCACGCCGGTGCATGTATTGATTGCTACCAGGTATTGTTGGCGTCCTGTTGTTTCGTTTTTTTTTTCGGAGGTTTTGTGTTCGCCGACCAGTCTTCTGTGGCGCATTTAGTTTGTCTCTTGCCAGTGAGAATAACACGAACGCGCAGCGTACGAGAGGGAGGGCGAGCCGGGCCCCGAAGAGGCGCAAGCAGCGAGGCCTTGCTCGAATGTTGTGGCTGGTGTTCTCGCCTTAACCTCATCATCGACATGATCTAGTTCGTGGTCACAGGATAAGCTCCTATTATAGATGTATCTGGAGTCGAAAAATAACCCCTCATGAAATAAATGATCAAGATTTTGGGTTAGGTTTAGGGGTAGGGTTACAAGATGATGAAACGCGACGGCGTATGACAGTGGGCGTTGGCCCTTTTGGCGCTGTTTTATTGGTTTCTCTTTTGTGTGTCACTTGCCGAAGGGACGCGGCCGACCAAGACGATGGCCATGGTGCCGTGGTGGCGGTGACGATGATGTGTCTTGGTTGGCAGTGCCATGAAAGCCCCAAGATGGCGCATAACACGCAAGATAACACACACCCCCGTGGGGACCGATTCTACGATAGCCCCTCCCCCAAACCAGTGATTTTCATTAACGAAGGACCAATGCTACGGTACCATCGTACGGGTTCCTTTTTAAGGGCCTTTTTATTGCAATGGTTCGAGGTCACTCGCGCGAGTGACCCCCCCGTTCCATGCGGTCATAGGCTTTTGTGCGGTTTGAATTTTTCGATATGAATCCCGCAACGGGATGGCTAGCTACGCTGCGCCAAACATATCGCCTACTGAACGTGTTTTTATAGGTGAGGTGCGGAGTTGCTCGTGCGACTGGCTCAGAGCCGGTCGTAGTGAAAAACGGCCCGGGGATGGCGGCTGGCTACGGTAGGGAGCTACCCACAATTTTCAATACGGATCTGAGCCACTCGCACGAGTGGCTCTGTACCTCGCTGACAAAAACACGCTTGGCGATGTGTTTGGCGCAGCGTGGCTAACCATCCCGTTGGGAATGCGTATTGGAAACATAAACAACAGCACGCGAAAGCCTATGAATGACCCCATGAAACAGGGGGGTCACTCGCGCCAGTGACCCCAAGCCGCTTCAAAACAAGGCTAGGCTCTGAAAGGGATCTCCCTACCGTGCCATTGGTCGGCGGGTACCTCTCTACCGTAGCCTCGATCGAAGGTTTCACGACTGCTCCACACGAAGAAGGATGCCGTGAAGAAAACAAAACCTTGACATATTTTCTTCCTTGCAACAGGAGTAGTAGTATCGAACGACGACGTCGCGGTGGCAAGGGTCGCCATATATTTGAGGAGATACCGCGCCAGGGGAGCTGGTTTCAAAACCGGCAAACGCGTTACTAAAGAAAAGTTGGGGGGGCTATCGTACGACCCCGGGGCGAAGTTTGAAGAAGATTTTCTCCGAAAATATCGCTCGACCTTCGCGTTCTCCCCGTCGTCGAAAACAACAGGTTAGAAATTCGACCGAGGGGATGTGCTGTCTTTCGTGCCAATCGGCCATGGCAGCGCGTTGTTGCAGCTATCGCTAACCCAAGCTCTTGCCTTGTAACCCTGCTGTACTCCCAACCCGGACCTGATACTTAATCGGTGAGACCTTGAGGATGTTGTGGGGTGGTGGTGGTCGACATTGGGGCGGAGAGATAAGACAGGCGGATAAGCAATAAAGAAGAGGGCAAACGCTAGCGTGTTGGTAATTTTTTGGAGGCGTATATCTCGGCGTTTCGCGCTGTGATGGGTTGTCGTGGGTCACTGTTACAGCACCACGTTTGTGATGTAAGTGTAGTCTTCACCAGCTAAGCTGCTGGTCTTACCTCCTCTTCAAGCCAGCGTTTCGCATTTTAAGGCATGCCCTGGAGGGGAGAAACAAGGCCAAAATAGTAAGCGTGGTTACGAACATCTATCATAATGAGTAGTTTTTTTTTGCCACGATGAAAGCGCCACCCCCCTTCCGCCCCCCTTCCTCTTTCTCCTTCCTTTTTTTTTTTAGTGAGATTCCTGGTAGGCGACGGGGTTTCAAGCAGGGTGCGCGGCGTTGTTGTGAGGCGAAAGCCTTGTATTATTTCTATGTGCGTCAACCCCTTTAGAACGCCACCCACCTTTTCCGGTTCTTACTTCTTGGAATTAGTGTGGGTTCTTTCCAGTAGGATAAGGGTTATAATGACGAATCAATATCGAGAACAGGAAAAAATGTAGGTCCACCCGCTACCGTAGCGTACCGCATTTCGTTCGTTCGTGCGCAAGCCGACCATTCGCGTTGTGCTGAGTTACCCTTGGCCTTGTGAAAGCGCCCCTCGTGTTGACGTTTCGTTTACTCCGATACAGTGGACACTGCGGTCGGTCGGTGTATCGTGAAAAAAAACTGTTTGATGCTGCCTTGTCCAGATTTTGTGTTCGTTCAGTACCGTAGACTGGCGTATATAGCACACGTATACCGTTTTATAGCGTTTAGTTTATTGGTCAGGCAGTCGGACGGACAGACCGCTCGGAGGTTTAACTGGCACGCAACCTCAGTAAGCTGAGTAAATAACACTATACTTCGAAGTATCGCGTAAAGTTTAACATCGAGACGTTTACGGGTGGTGCTGTCCCTCTCGCGCAATCGTGTGCTTTCATTTTGTCATTAATTAATTAATTCCACGGCATGTCGTCCACGGAAGGACTGAAGTACAACGATTCCCTTCTAAACACCCACCAGGTATCACCATAATAGGTCTGACACATATAGGGAAAGCAACGACTCTCAGTCGCGTGTGACATCCTCCCTGCAAAGACCGGTATTCCAGGGAAGCACTACTTCAACAGTTACAATAGACCACTGATACACCGCTTATTGTCCTCCCTGTGCAGTAGCTACTGTGCAGGCCTTCATTCCAAGGACGCACTGTCTACCGCTGCAACGCTACACAGCCGTGGTGCCTCAATAGTGCGCTGCCTTGCCAGACGACAATACCGGCACTACATTGGGACCCCGAACTATCGCGGGATAGCCCAGTATACCTTATACTCCATAGGGCGATGTCGTGACAAGCGGTTTTCGCCGCACCAAACAGGCTCCCCGCACTAGAGGGTACCGCACTATAAAAACGCGGGACCACGCCTGTGGGTGTACTTCTCATCTGCGCGCCTTTCCTGCAGACATACAGTTGTACAGACACGTTTTCATTCGCTGCTGTGGCAACAATGACATTGCAGCAGCTCTGTACAGGCAACTTTTCGCTGCTGCTGCAGCAGCAACGTTACAGCAGCGCACTAAACTAGTCCTCTTCGGTCACGCATTGAAAAAAGCTTATCCTCGGCACCTCCGGCCAGGCAACCGACGCCCGCATGGATATATTGATCCCTAACCTGCTGCACTAAATCCACCAAACTCCGCGAAACGGTCCCTATTAGCAATACCCTCGACATTATTTCTAAAAAAAAAACGAAAACCGAACACCGAGCATGTGTTGACCCTTAGTGCACTATTATATCTACCGAAACTACGCGAAACGGTTCCCATCCATGCAGTAAACTTGCCATTCGTAGCCCTATTAGACGTGTGTTACGATAGAGGCTGCAACCTACATGTTCTGGGACTCTTCGCACGAGGAGCTCTGTTCTTGCTCACCCAAACCCTGACATCGAGAAGAAACGGAAGCACAATTCCACGGACAACCCCATGACCTATGACAGGTAAGGCAAAACTATAAACTCGTTTGGGGTACGTATGAACAGTCGGTGTTACATGCCTGGTTACTTTAGCGGTGGCTTATCGCCTGTTATCTAGTTTCCAATAGCGCTATACCCGGGTACAGCTCGTGTCATCGAGAAACGCCTGTGCTCCCCCTTTTCAACTTGCAACGTCCCCGGGAAAACAAGACAACCACGCCCCCGCAGGGAAACCTTGCATACCGAGTACGAAAGGTATTCCAAAGATAGTAGGCAGCTCCTCAGCTCAGTCCAAGAGCCCTGACGGACATAGCACTTTCTTGTCTGAAAGTGTTACTCTTATGATAGCACTTATCTACAGCTAAAAGCATCGTTTTTATTTTGCTCATCTCTTCTGTCATCTTCGCATTTTTCTTTCTCCTCCTCCCTCCCTAGACGTAACTCAGCTCCGGGGTCACTAAGCATGCTCTGCCCCCCCCCCCCCCCCTCCCCTCCTCACTACGGTACGTGCCTTCGTTTTGACTCCAGCTATTTCTTCCCTCGTTGACTCGCATCGTGTCTTGTCAAAAACATCTACGACCTCTATTATGATGTAGAACGCGTGTATAGCTAAAAACATACGCGTACTTCGTGGCAGCATGTTGTCCACAATAACAAAAAACATTGGGCAAACGGTTCCTACCTGCCGTACACGTGCCACTCGCTCCCTTAATAGCTAAAAAAAAGACATGGGGCTTGGGGTCGGCTACGAGAAGCTGCTTACACACAAGTCCCTGTTTATAGTATGCAACGCGCCACTCCACAAGAACAGCAAAAAGTAATGCTTCACTTCACGCGATTTAGGGACACCGACCGTCGCGTTTACGCCCGAAGCCTTCGATACACAAATACGCGTAGATGGTTATGAGCAGCGGCTTACTCACAAGTCCCTATTTGCTGCTGCATTAGACCTCCATAAGAACCGACAACAGGTGCTTCCCTTACAACGGTTGAGGGGCGCTGACGGTCGCGTTTAGCCCCTTCAGCCCTGCAAAAAAATATCCCACCATAACTTCGTTTGTCTCCGAAAACATGGGCGTAGTTCAAAAGGACTTAAACTCGGAGCTTGGCAACGGTTATATTTACAAAACGGACAACCCGGCATGTGCACGCCAGCCAGCGCACTTCAAAATCTTTCATAAAATCGACACCCTAACCCGCACCCACCCACTAACGTACAGCTAATTTTACCAATCCGGTTTCATACACAGTACACAAAGGGACGATCTCTAGCCGAGGCACCACCTCATGTCCACTTCACAATGGACGCATTTTCCACCACACGAAAAAAAAAAAACTCGAGGAGTTTCTAGACCGACGCTTTTTCACGCGGTTACGACACACACGGCTCTACACAACACGGGCGTTTGCCCCCAACACACAAAAAAAAGACCTCGAAAGACCCCTCGCCCCACCTTTTCCCTTGACTTCCGACAAACAGGGCGGTCGGTCGAGATTACATCTGCACAATCCCGCAATGGCATCACGACATCTACATCAAAAGCGGCATGACAACAACATCACCGCTACAGCATCAAGACATCGCCTGCGGCGGACGCCGCACCCACGCCTTCGCACATGATAGGGAAGAAACCACCACCAGCCGATACGCCTCGGACCACACATGACAACAACAGACACTTTTAGAGACTGGTAGTCACACGTACTACAACTATGGTCGGCAGCCATTTGGTCACCTCTCGTTAACGGATCCGGTGCACACCGCAGCGGCACAGACAACGTGTGACATAACAGCAGTAGTACACAGGTATGCACAAGGTTTGCATACCTCCTCAGGCAGATCACGTTCTAGATCATTTACAGTACACCCTTTGGATGACGTTCGGGAATGTACATGATCTGTACACAAAGAAGACGGCTCTAACCCTAGAAACACTTGCAAGATGATGCAGATCGCACGGCTCCCAGCCGGCAACATGAGCTAGACCGTACAGATCTTCCCTGGAAGACCCATATCATCAAGTGGGGATCGGTGATCTGCCCGGCATGTGCAACGTTGCTCCACACCAGTAGACACCACCCCCCCCCCCACCCCCCCCGACCAACGCCACCCACGGTGTTCAATTGAGTGGTTCTGGAGAGGAGGGCCATGCCATGGTAGGAGAGGTACGTAGAGCTATCAGGTTCCTATAAACATGCGGAGCTCAAAGAACGTACGCCTTCCCCAAAAACCCAGCTTGGAGGAAAAATGAACGCGCAAGGGTACCTACTGTCATCAAGCCCCCACAAACACGAGGAGCTCCACGAGCACACCTAGCCCACAACTCGATTTCAACAGAGATTTTACGCGCCAGCAACCCGATTAACGACCGGGACAACCACACACACCACGAAAAAACGAAGACATGATGCTAATGGGCCTGCAAAAATATCGGGCCGTCAAGTCAGTCCATCGGCAGAAGAACCCCCCGTCACGCAAAAAATTGGGCTCAGCAGTACCACCTATGTCCCCATCACGAAGCAAAAAGGGCAAAAAAAAAACAAGAATCTATCAATACCGTAGGACGGCTGAGCACTATTTACTGCCGTTGCGATTCGGCTTCTACAAGAGGGGCGGGGAAAAACCGCCCCAACGGCAGGGAGATCCTTTCGCATTGCTTCAGCAACGGGAAAAAGTCTCTTCAACGGCAGCTAGACCCACCCTCCTGCCTTGCTCCGTCAGCTCGAAAGAGGAAAAGCGAAGCAGGCGGGAGCGCACCCAAACCAGCAGCGCGCTGAGTCGAGGTTGACGCGATCTCGTTGGTCGCAGCGCCGATCAGACGCACGCTAAGGTGGAGAGACGCGCCCATTTTGTGAGGGTTCTCACTGGAGGAGCTCCAAATCTCACCCAAAACTTGACAATGAGCAACGCGTGACCCATCCCATGGCCTAGCATATAACGATAAATATTTTGAAACAAAAATGGGACTCAAACAAGTGTGGTTAGCTTCTCCGTGTGGGAGCTCCGTCAGTACAAAAAATGGCCCGAACGCGCCACAGTCCCCTAATTGTAGCACGCAACACCAGCAGCCGCGACGTCACCTCCGCCTAATTCGGCAGCCCTCTGGCAATCCCAACCCGGGCGCGCTTGACACCTTAGCCCCCCGGGCAACCGTGATCGTTTTCAGTCGACACGGCCAACGCACCCCCTCTAGCACCTGCTTGCACCCCTGCCCGAGCTCCAACTCCACGAGGCTCTGCGGAAGTCTGAGGGTCGAGACAGGCTGCCTAAAATCCCTTCCGAGGACGAGCTTCCTCAAGCTTCTCGGCCACCTCGCACAGTCCAGAGGTTGGTTGTATGCCCACCCGAAGCGCAGCTCCTCCAGCCCGTCCGGCCAGCGGTAAGCCACGGGGGCCACGGGGAAATCGAAATGGTCTCCGAAAACTAGCCGCTTCAGCGTGCGCGGCCACTTCACACGCTCCACGCTCTGGTTAAAACGGCAACCGAACGTCAAGCTCTCTACCCCCGCGGGGAGTGTGGCCCCGCCCTCAATGGACTGGTCAAACGACGCGCCGAACGAAAGAGTTTTGAGCCCGCGAGGCCACCGGACACCATCAACGGCCTGGTTAAACCCATCGCCGAACTCGAGCTCTTCCAGGGACGCGGGCAGCGGTACCTCCCCCACCGACTGGTGAAAGTCCAGGTCCATGCTCAGCTTCCTGAGGCCCTCCGGCCAGGCGATCGCGCAGCCGGGCGTCCCCGAACTCCTCACGCTGACGTAGCTAAGATGTAGCTCTTCTAGCCCCGGCGGCCACACCACGTCGTCTATCGGTTCCCGGAATCCTTCCGACAGCGTCATTTTTCGGAGAGAGGTTGGCCACCAGGTATCAGCCGCCGACGCCGCCGTACCAGCCACCGCCGCCTCGCCAGCAGTCTCCTCCACCGCCACATCAGGCGCGGCCGCCACTGCCACCGCAACCACCGCCGGTGCTCTCACCGTGTCCGCTGCTCCTCCCACCGATGTGCGTGTCGAGGCTGGTGCTAGTGCTCTCGCCGTCTCCGCGGCCCCTCCCACCGGCGTCGGTGTCCGCACTCCGAGGTTATGACTGAAGTCGGACCCGAACGTGAGCGATTCCAGCTGCGGCGGCCAATTTGTCGAGCCGGGCTCAACAGGCTGGTCGAACTTGCGGCCGAACTCGAGCACCTTCAGGGAAGACGGCCACCGGACGCCGTCGATCGGCTTGTTGAAGCCCGCGCCAAAAATCAGACGTTGCAGGCGGGGCGGCCACAAGACTCCTCGAATCGGGCGGTTAAACGATGGACCAAATCGCAGCTCGCGCAGATTTCCGGGCCAGGTCATGCCCGAAACGTCGTGCCCGAAACTAATTCCTAGGTCGAGAGATGTCAGGTTCTCCGGCCAGCCGGAGACCTGCTGTAAGGGTTCATCGAAGTGGAACCCAAACCTCAGAATCGCCGCATTTTCCAGGAAAATTCTCGCGGCGGAAATTTCTTCTGAGGAACGGTCCCACACGACCGCCGTCGCGAGGACGCGGGCGACGCGGCGGCGACAAGCAGGCCTCCCGGGGGTCGCGCTTGCGCCTCGTCGGCTCTCCTCCGTGACGGTATGCGGTGCGGTCCGGAGAGGTAGCGGTGTGTGTTTCCAAAGAGATAGCGGTGTGTGTTTGCCTATCCTAACTCGTACGGGGAGGGCCCTGCGGCAGCCGTTGCAGAGCTTGAACGACACCAAGCGCAGCTCTTTTGTAGAGAAGATCCAGCGCTTTCTATTGCTCTCCATCTCACAGAGAAGGACTTGGAGAGCGGCGAGACAAAGTGCATCATCCGCGCTCTCGTTTTCGGCCTCGGGAGCAGGAGCCGAGGAGTGGGGCAGGGGGGAGTGTGGGCGCGACTGAGGCGGGCGAGGAGCATGTGGAAGGTTTGTTGGTGATGGGCCAAAGCGCGTAGGTACACCTGCACGCAAGGGCAAAAGAGGAAGCGACGCGAGCGAAAAAGCACAAGACGCGGCTGGTCGTCAATATCGAACTGCTAGTAAACGGCGCGGCTGTGCGCAAAAAAATGCGGAAAATACTGGTACACTCGCGCCCAACTTAAGCATACAGTATAACACCCCGAACAAGGAGCTCGGGTACTAACAAAATCAGACGGATACAGTTATTTACAGCAACAAAAGAAATCCGGGAGCCGCTATACTGCACTAAAGTTAGACAACAACGCGTCTTTCTTCAAAACATTTTTCGAGCTTAAGCCGGCATTCCTGATTCTTAGCGGGCGTTCTACACGGTGTAGCTGGGGCGCTTGATTTTTATAAATCACTTACGTTCCAACCCAACCCGTGGGGGGTTTTACCCATGACGACGTTCTGGACACGCCGTGGTCACCGGTGCCTTCGTCTTGCCTTATACCCCCCCGCTACTAGACAGTTTTGTCGTGGTCTGGTCGACGCAGTCTCTTGCGCTTGCTCAACTAACTGCCGAGGTGGCACAACCCGCAGCATCGGTTCCTACTCAATGTCCGCATACGTTGGTGGGCGAGTGACGCGTTGGCGAAACGTGCAAAAAAACATAACTAAGCATTAATATGTCATCTACCGCCATCAATCAGGCATCGTCAACCAGCCAATACCAATCAGCCATCCATCATCGGTCATCTTTCACCATTCAGTTAATCGTTCATTATCAATCCGCCATCGCATACCAGGCACCAGCAGCCTGCGGAGAGATGCCGGTCCCGGCGGACACGCGTACTGAACCTCTGGTACTCATTACATGTATGTGCTTGCACACAAACCACATTTTGTTTTCGGACAGAAAGAAGCCAAGGAAACGCTATATACGCCGAGTACAGTCGTAGGGTGCTGTTGGGAAATTTTGAAGGTCCCTTAGCAAAAATCCTATATGCATTATAATATCGTGAACGTACTGTAGAGTAGCCCATCGACATGCCCCGCATGGAGGGGGCTTTTCACTGAACTATCGGGACACAATGTTCATCGTGCACATCCCGGTATCACAATATTCCGCTACTAGACATCCCCATTTCCCATTGAACCCTCCCATCTACCTCGCGTCCGTATCTTGCTACAACCATCAATCAAGAAGTACACAAAGAGAGAAGCGGGCGCAGGTCTGTCGCTTTCACGCCTAGCATAGTAAAAGCAACCAAAGACAATCATCGAGCACCCCCCCTGTCCCTGGTGGCACATGTGGTATCTACGGACTATCGCAGAAAAGAAACAAAGTCAGCAGACGTAGTGCTCTTTGTAGATCACGACCAAAAACGTGTACTCGTACGAAACATGACAAGCGGCTGAAAAGCTTTCAGCTACCAACAGTTAACTGTACGTACGTCAGCGGCGGATGATACTGACATGCTACATGCTACAAAAGGTAGCCACTTCTAAAGAATCACAGCGCGTCGGGGAGGTAAGGTCCCTTATATACCGACGTCCCTTCACAAACGGGGCACCTCTAGCACGTTACTCGTTTTTTAGCAATCTATGTGGCGGTTTTCATGTGGGCGAGAGAGAGTGTGGTGGCTCCTTTTAAGGGACCTTGGGCACCTTGTTGAGTGTCGCGTCCAATATACGGGTCGAGGTCCCTTAAAGTGGAATAACATGGTGCGAAGAAATTCGAGGTCCCTTATATTCCCGCTTTTCGTTTTGTCGTGATTCCATAGAAGGGGCCATCTACTTTATGTAATAGAAAACCTGAAATAAGGTCGTTTTCCAATCGGCGAGCTATTGGTCGCGACTGTTTTCTCAACCATTTGGGCTTATAAATTCAGATTTCCTCCCAAAAAGTATTTTTTGCAAATTGTCACTCCAGATCGAAACACTTGCCACCCCTGCGCGCGCGCTAGAAGGCGCGCAGCGGGCCGGCAACGCATCGCCAGCGTGGGCTGTGCCCCTCCCCAAGCTGCTAGCGAAAAAATGCGCTGAATCGGTGGCTGCCTGCCCAGTAACGAGGCCGTTAAAAACTCGAGGCATTTTCGCGAGTCGTACAAACAGCAGTGCTTCTGTTGTCGCGCCTCTATTAATAAGTAAATGCCACATATATTCCGAATTACGCAGACAAACCTTTTGTTGTAAAAGACCACTCGACTTCGAAACACCTACCACCTCCCGCGATCGCGAGAGAGCGCGCCGCGGGTGGGCACCGCACCACCAGCGTGGGCTGTGCCTACCCCACGCTGCTAGCGAAAAAATGGGCTAAATCGGCGGCTGTATGCCTGAATACGAGTGTGTTGAAGAACTCGAGACATTTACAGAGTCGTAAAAACGAGTTTTTTCTCGTGGGGCTTCTAACTAAGTAGGATGAATCCCCGAATTCCGCGGACAAACAGTTTGTTGTCAAAATATACTCGAGACCGAAACACTTGCCATCCCCCCGCGATGGCGAGAGAGCGCGCCGCGGGTCGGCGCCGCATCACCAGCGTGGGCTGTGCCCACCCCACGCTGCTAGCGAAAAAATGGGCTGAATCGATGGCTGTCTGCCCAGTAACGAGGCTGTTAAAGATTTGAGACATTTTTGTGAGCCGTGCGAACAGAAGTACTGGTGTTTTTGTTGCCGTGCCTCTATTAGTAAGTATATATGTGTGATGAATTCTGAATTCCTCAGTACCAACCGCTGGTTGCAGATTTATCACTCCAAACCGAAACACAGCATGCTGCATGCTGCAGGCTACTGTACGAGTACAGCAGTGGAAGACTGCAAGACACAGCTTGTAGTGCCGACCCCGCAAAACGACGATGCGAAACCTCACAGTCTGGCCGGGAGAGCGCTCGGTTGTAGCAGAGAGCGGATACTATGCCTGGCGTGTTCGTGGAGTCCTACGACCTGCTACCCGCTGTGACTCAAGAGTCTTTCGGGACGGTATCATTTTCTACAGCAGCAGATTGACTCAATCTGAGTTAATTACTTCTCAGTAGTACGGACATCAAGAGTTGGATTTTTGCGGCGTCGTAGGTCGGACGTGTGGGGTAAGCGGTCAGATATGCGGTCAGCTCGCTAGCCGTCGACCATCCGCAGGCCGCCGTCTAGAGACCCAGAGATGTCGTCAGTAGAGTGCTTGAGTGTAGATCAGCCCACCCGGCGGAGTTGTGTCCGTGTCCTGCTATTCAGGGCTGGCCCACCTGCCCTGTTTTTTTTTAATGGGGTTTTAGTATAGAGTGCTAAATATCGATTCTGTCTTATGTCCATTATTTATCCAAGTCACTTGTAGCAAGAATTTTTTTCTCCCACAGAGCATTTCAGAAAAAAAGCAGGAGGCTTATTGCAATCCAGTTCCGGTTGGCCGACCACTCTTCTCTTGCTCTTTGGTCGAGGAGGCTATACCTCGTGCTGTAGTTGGGCGATCGGGCGCAGCGTCTTGCGGTGTCTTGGGGCGCACGGGGGCTTGTGCGTGGCCGCTGCTGCAAAGGTACGAGACGCTCCGCAGTTTAGGCATTGTTGGGCTGTTGGTGCGACTGGTTGGGTAACAAATAATCTAAACACTCTTCTTGCAGGTGTCCATCGAGATCTACCCTGTAGTGCATTGCCTCTGATTTTTTGTGTGTCATGTACGACTCGCACCTCGTGCCGACGGGATCTATGGGAGGGGGCAGTGTGTCAACACTAAGTAGCTCGCCAACAAAAGCACAGTGCTCACTCTGCCTCTTGTAGCGTTCGCTTCGAGGCGGCCACGCCCTTTCTACTCCCGTCCCGCCAGACACAAACTCTTCTCACGGCGATTATTCATCCCGCAATATGATTAGAGGCCCGACAACAAACCACCAGTTTACGACTCTGCAGAAGGTCTCGAGTTCTTTAACAGACTCGTATTCCGGCAGGCAGCCACCGATTCAGCCCATTTTTTCGCTAGCAGCGTGGGGTAGGCACAGCTCACGCTCGTGGTGCGTTGACCGCCAGCGGCTCGCTCTCTCGCGATCACGGGGGAGTGTGTAGTGTTTCGATCTGGAGTTATAAATCTGCAACTAGCGGTTTGTGCGGAGGAATTCAGAAATCATCACACATATTATTATACTTATTAATAGAGGCACGACAACAAAAGCACCACTATTGCTGTTTGTACGGCTCGCAAAAATCTCTCGAATCTTTAACAGCCTCGTTACTGGGCAGACAGCCATCGATTAAGCCCATTTTTTCGCTTGCAGCGTGGGGTGGGCACAGCCCACGCTGGTGGTGCCGTGCCCGCCCGCGGCGCGCTCTCTCGCGATCGCGGGGAGGTGGCAACTGTTTCGATCTCGAGTGTATTTTAACAACAAACTGTTTGTCCGTGGAATTCGGGGATTCATCCCACACAGTTAGAGGCCCCACGAGAAAAAGCTCGTTTTTAAGACTCTGTAAATGTCTCGAGTTCTTTAACACACTCGTATTCAGGCATACAGCCACCGATTCAGCCCATATTTTTGCTAGCAGCGTGGGGTAGCGCTCTCTCGCGATCACGGGGGAGTGTGTAGTGTTTCGATCTGGAGTGATACATCTGCAACTAGCGGTTTGTGCGGAGGAATTCAGAATTCATCACACATATATACTCCATACTTATTAATAAAGGCACAACAAAAGCAACAGTACTCCTGTTTGTACGGCTCGCAAAAATGTCTCGAATCTTTAACAGCCTCGTTACTGTGCAGGCAGCCACCGATTCAGCCCATTTTTTCGCTAGCAGCGTGGGGTGGGCACAGCCCACGCTGGTGGTGCCGTGCCTGCCCGCGGCGCGCTCTCTCGCCATCGCGGGGATCGCAAGTGTTTCGATCTCGAGTGTATTTTAACAACAAACTGTTTGTCCGCGGAATTCGGGATTCATCCCACATAGTTGGAGGCCCCCAAAGCTCGTTTTTACGACTCTGTAAATGTCTCGAGTTCAACACACTCGTATTCAGGCATACAGCCGCCGATTCAGCCCATTTTTTCGCCCGCAGCGTGGGGTAGGCACAGCCCATGCTGGTGGTGCGGTGCCCGCCCGCGGCGCGCTCTCTCGCCATCGCGGGGGGATGGCAAGTGTTTCGATCTCGAGTGTATTTTAACAACAAACTGTTTGTGCGCGGAATTCGGATCGGGAAGCCCCACGAGAAAAAACTCGTTGTTGCCACTCTGTAAATGTCTCGAGTTCTTCAACACACTCGTATTCAGGCATACAGCCGCCGATTCAGCCCATTTTTTCGCTAGCAGCGTGGGGTAGGCACAGCTCATGCTGGTGGTGCGGTGCCCGCCCGCGGCGCGCTCTCTCGCGATCGCGGGGGGTGGCAAGTGTTTCGAAGTCGAGTGGTCTTTTACAACAAACGTTTGTCTGCGTAGTTCGGAATATATGTGGCATTTACTTATTAATAGAGGCGCGACAACAGAAGCACTGCTGTTTGTACGACTCGCGAAAATGTCTCGAGTTTTTAACGGCCTCGTTACTGGGCAGGCAGCCACCGATTCAGCACATTTTTTCGCTAGCAGCTTGGGGGGGGCACAGCCCACGCTGGCGATGCGTTGCCGGCCCGCTGCGCGCCTTCTAGCGCGCGCGCAGGGGTGGCAAGTGTTTCGATCTGGAGTGACAATTTGCAAAACATACTTTTTGGGAGGAATTCGGAATATATGAGCCCAAATGTTAGAGAAAACAGTCGCGACCAATAGCCCGCCGATTGGAAAACGACCTTATTGCAGGTTGCCTATACTGCAATGACATCAGCCACCCACGCAACGCCACCAACGTCGGGATTTTCAGTCGCTCGCCTGCAAGGAAATGAAAATATGGGTGTCATTATTGTGTTTTTTTCAACCATGCTAACTAACCCTAACCCTAACCCTAACCCTAAGCCATACCAAATACCGGACGAAGTCACCTAATGACATCACTCGGGTAAAATGGTTAGAAATGTCAGACAACGTATATCACTGGAAAATACGCTAACCTTTCAGAGATCCCAAGCATATGAAAAAGCGACAAACAAAAGGATGCTACCAATCGTCTATGCAACTGTGGCCGCGCAGCCGTTAGAGGAGCGTCATGCAGCGCCCTGGTCGTTTAGCTCGAGGCTACCTTACCACATATTGGAGAAAAAATGGTTGATATTTCTTTTATCTAAGCCTAAGGCTAACTCCAACCCTAAACCAACCAAGCCCACTCAACCAACGTAGGGATAGTCCCCTTCGTCTTGTGCACGACGTGCCTCAACCACGTTGTCGAATGACAAGTGGTAAGTTCTCTGTTTAGTTCAGTCGAGATATTCAACGTGAATGTGTAACCCCCGTTATAACCCACCGCGGTCTGGGCTGCTTCGTACAAATGACACCATCTGTAATCGCCATCAGCTTTTTTCATGCTTGACCCACTTGACAGAGTGGAGCGACGAACAACTGCAGTCGCCAACATCACCTTACCGCTTACAGCAACAAAACATCAAGAGACTCATGTCACATACTACAGCTGCAAACGCTGATTTCAATCGCTGTAGAACATGAACAAAAAACACGTCGACGACTGTGTAAAATTACTCCGCACTATTGCTGTATTGCATACCACCGGGGAATATATCTCCGTTCGGACTCATGATGCCAATATCAAACCCGGTTTAATACTCCGGTCAGAGCAGCACCAGCCACGCCAGCTTTGAGTTCGATCGAATGAGCATGATACCATAGCGGGAGGCTACCCATAGTGCCAGTATATGCCAGTCCAACATACCGGCACTATGCAGGGCACCAGGCACTATTGGGAGTTACTTATCTAGAGTTACTTTACAGTTCCAGTGGGGCCAAATGACTTCACCGGCACCATAGAGAGCACTGGCACTGTTCAACCGGCACTATACTGGGAGGCCTCCACGATATTGTTCTACGCCTTAAGTACTGTACCTACAGTAGTTGATACTCCTCTCGGAAGGCCGCGTGAGTGTGCGTGACATCTACGCCAGCCGCACGTGTTTAGTATTACTCGCGAGTACAAAACACGCATACAAATGGCCGCGAGTCGACAAAGCAAGAAGCTGCTGAACCCTTTCCGCGACAGAAATGAAGGCGTCCACCCCCCCCCCAAGAAAAAGCAAGCGCCATGGTGTGTGGGGGGGGGGATCATAGCAGTCGTCCTTAATACCATAGACTCTCTCACGCCTACAAATGCTGGGACGAAAGACGTTGGGTTTTCACCAACCAGGCAGATACTGCTTGCACCAAGCGCGATGGGGGCGGGATATTGCCTGCTGTGTGACCCCGAATCAGTGTTTCGGGAAAGGAAAAAACAGCCGTACGACCCACGTAGAAAAAGTGCGAAAATAATAGATGGGATGGGTGGCGCGGGGGGAGTGGGGGGGGGGCACTGGATTGAGGGGAGGGGCCGGGTGTCAACTATATGACCCCGGATCTGTCTCGGTTACGAAAAGGGAGGGAGGTGGAGATTAAGTGAAACACAGTATCCGGTAGATTGGATTAACAAAAAAAGCTTACTACAGTAAGAGAGTTTAGACTCTCCACACCACCACATCAACGCGTAATAAAGGCACCGAAGTGCCGTGTGTGTACTACTCGTACCATATCTAGATCATGCACACAAACACATTAAAACGCACGAATAAAACGCGCTGAAGTGCCGTGTGCATACTCACGGACACGCCCCTGCCCAAGGGAACTTCTTTCTGGAAACCAACAGGCGGCCGCCAACTTTATGGCACGGGGGACAAGGAACAGCCACTGTACAACACGCAAGATAACACACACCCGGGCGATTTTCCGAAGGTGGTCTTCTCCAGTGGAAACGCCGAGCGATGCGTATATGGAAACCCCTGTACGAAACATTCCGAAGCCACCATTTTCGTTGCATGCGCTCCCCCTTGTTTTGGAAAAAAAAAGTAACTGAATTAATAAACTGCGTGCTTCCTGGTATTCAGAGAACAGGTCGTGTGCTGTTCCTGGGGGATTGCTTGATCCTGGAGAAAGTTGGGAGCGGAGGCACGTGCTGTCTCCCATTCATAAACGTGAAATGCTACGTCGCAGAGCCGCAGAGCCGCAGAGCTACGTACGTGCTACACGCACAACTATGCGAATGATCTGGGAAACCTCGACTGGAGCTTTAAAAGAGAGGCACCTTTAAGTATACGTACATGTAAACAGCGGCAATGAAATACGTCGTACCCGGTATATTTGCATTTACACCTTGCGAGAGGATCCACACATAGTACGTACGTAGCAATCAGGACCGGTCGGTACTGTATGCCAGTCCTGGCAGCTAGATACTACTACTCGTACTGCTATTAATAATATAAACATACTTACCAAATGCTGTCGGGTGGCCGTTAAAAAGGTCGCCTTTTGGGCTGTACAGACTTCCAAAATTCAACCTGCTGCTGGGCCTTCCGAACTGCTGCCACAGCTGTTTTAAAAATCTTGTTGCGTGAAAAAAACGTCAGCTATATACTGGTGCCAAAACCGTCAGATTTATCCCCTCGAAAGGATTTATAGCTTACATGCACAAATTGCCCCTTCCCCCCCCCCCCCCCCCCCCGCCCCCCTCCAAACCCGCTCGCTTTTGATCAAAACCAGGCCCCCCTTTCCCTTCACAGCTGTCAGATTTTGTCCCCACAGAAACGGTTTTATAGTTTCCGCGCACAGACTGACTAAAAGCATCCTGTTGACCCTGATAGCTACACTGTAGTTGTAAGGGGAGTCGCCGACCTATATCCTTAATGAGGACACACAACTCGTAATGCGCGCGATCGGAGTATCACACACAGCTTGCAAAGATGAGTTTCGACGAAATCTTCGATCTCACAGCTGGAGTGTATTTTAATTTTTATAATATTATAAAATAAAAATACACTCCAGCTGTGAGATCGAAGATTTTGTCGACACTTGTCTTTGCAAGCTTTGTGTGTATATGTACGTCCTTACAGCTTTTGAAACCAGCCACTTTTTTTCGGAATTTTAAACGCTGGTGGCGGGGATTGCGCTAAAGAGTTTCTCCTTTCAACTCGTCGACCTCCTGCCCCGAACCACACCCCTGATCGCACTCACCCTCACGTAGAATCCCGTACTAATAAAGGCCTTCCGTCCTGTCTCTTACACACTCCCCGGCCTCTGGCTCTCCACTTCAATCAACTGAGCCCCCCCAGCTTTCTGGCCACCTTCCCCATTCCCTCTTTTCCATCCTACCACTGCCGACCATTGATTTTTTGGGCTAAAGGTGTAGAATTGATTATTTCTACTATTAATACTGGTGCGCCACAAAACGTCACACCGGTTACGTTAGTACCAGTACTCGTGCTTTATTTGCTCTAATTGTTTTAGTACTCAGTCGACTAGAGTTAGTTGCGGCCTCCGGCAAAGCCTGGCCTCCGCCGATTCCAGCGGTCCTGCGCCCGGGAGAAGCTCCCTCCGAGGATTAAAGACGCACGTGGCTCTGTGCGGTGCTCAAATTGTCTCTGCCTCGGGCGCTTGTGTTGTACCTGGAATCTGTTATACCTGGCAACTGTGCTGCGTTGTCCCTTTTCTCTACTGTGATGAACGATAGCAGGTAACTTGTGTGGTACGCGTACGCATGAACGAGTACGTCTAACATCTGGCTGTCTGACGGTTTCGGATTTGGTCTGCTTGGTTCTTCAACTGCAGGGGTACCGATGCATGGGGAGCGAGGGAAGAAGGGAGCTGGCTGTGATGGTGGCACTGGTGCGCTAACTGGGCACCTGAGGGAAGACGCTCAAGGGCTGGCTGCGGGCATCGCCGTTACCGCTAAACGTATTCTGCGTTTTTTTTCATTTTTTGGTGGTTCTGATGTGTTTTTTTTTCGCTGTCGACAATGGCGGCATGGAAAACGAAAGCGTATTTCGTATCACATGATGAGCACGGGTGCTCTGTTTGCGCTTACAGAGCTTTCGAACAGAGTCCACATTTTTGGGAAAAAATTAGTGTGCAACGTTTTGGCAGTAGCAGCTTCCGCTGCTGTTGCTGCTGCTGCGGTTTGTCCAACAGCAAACGCAGGCCGCGAGAAGGTTTGTTGTACTCTGCCCTGCTATTATGCGGCCGTCAGGGTTCAGCGCCTCTGAAGTTGTCACCGCAGCGCGAGGTGTACTCCCAGTCACACGCCCTACACAGCTACAAAAGCACATCGTGCCTCAAAACGTACCAGCAAATTGCTGCACATGACCGGCCACAAATCGGCGTATTTTGGATTTACACTTGCTTTATTTCGTCTTTTTCCCTGAGCGGGCTTGGTTGGTGCATCCCTGGCCTCTCAATACCCCCTCCCTTGAAAATCGCCTCCTTCCATTACTCGCGGAACGGTCCAGCTATTGTTGGAGTTCTTCCTTCACCTTTTTTTTAGTTGCACGAAGTATCATACCAGGTCCCAGCTGGGCTCAGTTTGGCTCATCAGCTCAACTCAGCTTAGCATCGCACCGCTAGCTCCGCAGCGAAGCGCCGTGCGGTGCCGTGCCGTACGGTGCGGTGCCGTGCTCTGCCGTGCGTTGCGGTACTGTGCCGTGATATGCCGTGCGGCGTGCTTTGCTGCACTTACTCTTTCGTACACGCTAGGTATCATTCGAAGTATCATACCAGGTACCGGTAGTGTTGCTAGTTGACCATGTTTGTGCGTACTACATTGTTGAATCACAAAATATGCACTCTCAGCTCAGCTCAGCCCAGCTACAGCTCAGCAGCGCAGCGCAGCGCCGTGCGGTGCCGCGCCACAGGGTGCTGTGCTGTGCTGCGCTTTGCTTTCTATCGAACATAGAGAGTCAGGTATCATGCGAAGTACCAGGTACCAGGTATCGGTACGTACGTGTGTACTCGTCTTTTTTTTTTTTTCATTTTTTTGTCCTCTCTCGGTCCCCATGCTTATATTCGCAAATTACACCCGTACTGCCGATCAGAACGTGACATCGCCAACAAGCGCAGACCACAGCACAGGGCAATCAACTCTGCACAAGTAGCTCTTGGCCATGTAAAATCGCTAGTTGCGCCAAACCATGGGCTTCTTTCTACCCCGTTCACATTCAGGTGTATTCTTCCTTGCGTGAGTGTAGCAGGCGGCGTCAGCCGCCCGCGGAGCGGAGCCCTTGAATTTTCTATCGTAAAATATATGAAAATAATTAAACTTTATAGTATCGAAAAACGTCAGCTGTGAGTACGGCCGATTAAATGGTTGAAACTCAACTTTGCAAGCTGCGAGGTACGTCCATGTTTTGCTAATATACAGTACTTGCACAAGATTTACGGAAGGTCGTTCGCGCGTGTTATATGTGATCTCCATTTTGAAAAATGTAACTGCTGTGTGGCAAACGGCACACGGAGAAACTAATGTTTTTTTGTGTTGGCTAAACCACACCCTGGACAATAGTTCCAGGTCAACAGGCAATCGATAGGATCCTATTCTAACGAGAGACCTATTGTTGCCCGCGATAGGTTCGATGGGGACTTTTCGTAGCCTATTGGGACTGACAATGGGTATCGATTGGCATCTTCAATGATCTACTGTTTGGCCAATAGTCTATTGTACCCATTTATCTGAACATATTGATAAAACAAGTAGGTATCGATAGACATTTTCAGGACAGTACTGTTTGAGCGACAGGATATAGGCGTCGAGAGACGGAACCTATGGGTTAGTCCGACAGGTATCGATATACCTTTCACCAAACCTATTGTTTCGGAACTATGCATTGATATTTGTAGACCTTTCACAATTCTGTTGTTTCAGACGATAGGTATAGACAGAACTTTCAACAGTTTTTGTTTCGGATGATAGGTATCGGTACGCAGACCTTTCGCCATTTTATTGTTTCAGTGTTGGAGAGCAAAGGCGCTCGAAGACAGCCCGTCTAGGTACAATCAACTCTAGTTCACCATTCATTATCCACGCCGCACACCCCTCCAGCCCAGCGGAGAATCCCCGTAAACGGGGCTGTCTGTTCTTGTTGTGCCCTAAGAAGTTCGATTGAGGTGGATAGTCTCAACAACAACAACAACAAGGTGGTGATTACTCGTCTGTGTGTTCGATTCGAAGCTCAAGCCTGCAGTGTTTTAGAGCGACCTGTTTGTTTGCCCTTCAGTTCCTTCTTGCACCCTGGATAATACCCTATCGAATAGGATCGATACCTATTGCGGGGCACAATAGCTCGGCTTCGGGGTCTATCGATAGGTACTGTAACCAACAATAGGGTTAGGGCAGTGGCCACAATAGCCTATTGTGCGACCGATATGCTTGCGAAGGTGTATATCGATTGGTATCTTGGACACCAACATATTTTGAAAATGACTCCCAACAGGCTATCGTTCGAACAATACCTTTTTTTTGCCACCAATCAATATCTAGTGGTTAAATCGATAGGAGTGCGATGATATCGATCGATATCTATTGATCAATGTAATACGTTTGCAAGGGTATCGATCGATGCCTATTGCCCAATTTAATAGGTCCTCAAGGGTATCGATCGGTACCTACTGACAATTTTAATAAATACATTTGCAAGGGTTTCGATCGATACCTACTGCTTGTAAATTTATACCCTCGTACTGCTTAGAACATACCTATACGCACCGTATACCCCAGGCTCTTGTTTGAATGAATACCTTGATTGATATACAGCAATATGTACCTTGGCCTGCTTCTTGCCGTTTGTTTCAAAACAGCAGATTTACGACAATACCTGGGTATTAAAATAAGTGTTAATCGATATAGGCTTGTGACGATTTTAATCGATAGCTGCTGTTGTTGAACAACTCAGAAACATCTCACTATTGTTTTTTTAGGGCACCAATCATACCAGTTCGTTCCTCTGGACCTGTTGGGCAAATAAATAGGTACCTATCGACAATTTCACCCTCCTATTACAAGTTACAATACGCATGGATATTCCATTAATCGATATTCGATACACCAACTTGTGGACAGACCAACAGGGGTACCCAATACATGGTAGACTACTGCTGTGCAGGGCTTTATACCTACTGCTCATAGCAATATATATATATCGATCGACAATTTCATGTACCTATTGGTCAAACAACAGGTACCGATCGATACTTTCACGTACCTATTGGTCACAGTAATAGGTATCGATCGACAGATGGACATAACTATTGTCAGAACAATAGCCTATTGTGCCGATTTATCATAACCTATTGGTCGAAGAAAAAGGTCTCGATAGACAGATTCACACACCTATCTTAAGAACAATAGCCTATTGTACCAATTTCTGTAGACCTATTGGTCTAAGCAATGGGGTATCGATCGACAAATTCGCATACCTATCGAAGGTGTCAATAGGTATCGATATGGCATATTCAATAGGCTATTGTCCTGGGTGTGTTGGCTACGTACAGGGCAGCAGTACTGAACGGTGGATTTGCTGCACCACTGGTATCATAACTGAGAAGTGGCAACAGCAGTACTTGTAGTGGAATGCTGGAGTGCTGTACGCATCTAAAGTGCTGAGCACACCAACAACAAACGAACAGAAAAAGTTTTCTGACTGTAAAAGTTAAAGCTACCAGCTGTATGTTGCACCCGAATGCTTTCGCCGACTACATGAACGTCGCGGCTGCGGTAAACTTACACGTATACTGGTAGTATGTATCCAGAGGGTAGACTGAAACACCACAACATGCACATACATCCCGATATCTTCATTTCGATACCCCCGGACCATTTACATATCAGTATGGCTCCATGCACTACCGAAATGATGCGGGAAAACGCATGGGGGTGCAAAATCAGCAGCCTTGCGTCACCCTTCGTCCGAAGCGGAACCTTTCGCTACTACCAGGTACTAATACTACTGCACGCGACAGCACTTGAGAATTTGGCAGCTAAATAAGAACTTCAGGTTCGAGTTTAGACGAAAACAAGAACATGCCGTATTTTGTACTGAAAATAGTGCAGAACATGTACTACTGCTGTTCTATAGTCCTACGTACAGCGTACAAAATTCCAGCCTAGCCAGAAGTAAGAGATTGAGATATTTATTATTAACTGGTGTCGCATACCGCTGTACTTCAACTGCTACAACTAATGAAAGTAAACGAGTACTACGTATAGATTAGTACTGCTGTCACGACTGTATGCTACTGCTATGAACTGCTGTGCTTGGTAAAAAGGAGCTCGTCGAAGACGGAGGAGAGAGAACACAGCAGCAGAAGGAATTTTGTTCTTGTAATTTTTAGGCTTGGGTTGCAAGTGCTGACTTCAGAAGTAGTGTGGACGATAGAACGAGCACTGCCAACGCGAAGCCCTTACTAATATTGCTATGGCGATAAGCCCGCTGATCTGCCTCCACTGCTGTAAATGGACGCGCGCCCCCGCCCGACAGGCTATTTCGTCCACACCAACAGACAACCAACAAATTATTATTTTAAGGCAACGCAGTCGAGGAACAGTCAAGGAACATATTGCGCGACGTCCCTGGGGGACTGCCCCTGGGGCAAGTTGGGAGCGGATGGATGTAGTATGTGCTGTCTCGTGCATACTTCACCGTGAAATAAATACCAGGACGCAGAGGTATGACATGCTGCAATGCGTAGACTACCTGGTATATGATTTGATGATTTGATACCATAATACAATCACTTTTGCTCTCCAGCCCAACTCGAAAGAGGTGTTACTACCCTCATCGAACTTCTGGAACAAGTCGTGGTTACAGGTGTCTTCCCTTCTTCTCCCCCGGTACTTGTACATGTTTTCATTATTATCGCGCATACCTCCGGTAGGGTTCAGCATTCCAGCATTCCCACTCTTCAGCTTCACGCTCGCTCGTCGAACGCACACTCTCGCGCTTTCTGCTCGTCAATTTTTTGCTCAAGAAAACGCCCCTATATCGAGCACGAGTACGTACATGATGTACAGGTATTAATAGTACCAGGTACCTGGTTCGCTAACGAAACATCTGGGAAACATGCTACTGGAGCTTCAGGGGAAGCACCGACTTTCCGATCATACCGATGTTCCATGGTACACAGCACAGCAGTACTTTGTATCCGGTACATTTTTACACATTTTATCAAACAATTTCAATTACATGATTTCAGCTGTAGTTCGACGAGCTGAGTGTTCGATACATGGTCGATGCGAAGATACGGCCGACAACAGCTCGTCGGCAAGCCAGTCCCAAATTGCCAACGAATGTGGAGAGGGCTCGGCAGCATAGTGGAGGGATAGAAGCTAGAGAGCGTTATCAGGATGGAGCCACGCTGCTACTGCTACTGCTACTGCTACTCGTACTGCTATTGCTACTACCTCTGTTCATATTGCCACCTGTACCTATTCACTTTTTACTTGCTGAACAGCAGCAGCAGCAGTCGTTTTCAATTTTGGTTGCAAGTGCCCAGCAGAGTAGTGTGCACGATAGAAGGAGCACGGTTAACCTACAACATCCCACATTGAAGCGGCACTGACCTATTAATCCCCCCTCCTCCATGAAGACAGGTGGACACGAACAGGGTAGCACGGCAACAGCAGCTGCAGCGCAGCGGCAGCAAAAAAAATGACTGCAACCAGTCCGTCAACATCAAGTGTTGACCGTGAAAAATCAAAATGCTGCATCTCATCCCCCATCCCCGCCTCGTCCATCCTCTGTCTATAAGGCCTGCATAACTTCGAAAACCTTGAGTCGAGCTTGAACTCTAGCAGCAACACCAGCACCCCTGCACAACAAACTATACCAAGAGGGTCCTCGTGGAAGAATCGACCCCGCCTCCTCCCCCACCGTATCCCGTATTTATCTGTCTCCATCCTCCTTCCTCCAGCTGCTGGACTCCCCACATCCCACGCTCTAAACTCTGCACCTGCCTTGCTTCAAGCTTGAATCTTCAACCAACAAAAATTGCACCGCAACTCCGTGCAATAATCTCGCCGCTTCACGTCCCTGACCCCGAACCAACGTAGCCAGAGCCCGGAGTCTCCTCCTCTTGTCCCCTGCCCCGGTGCCCCTAAGATCCCACCTTACGGTGTTTCTGCTAGCTGTAGCAAGCACGCCATGTCTCTGCCGCGAGCGGCGAGAGCGGTGGCGTCAGCACGCGCGCTGCGCTACCCCACCCTGCGAGGCGCTCTCGACGTTCCTCCCAAGATAGCGCTGGAAAACCGCTCCGCTATGAAGGCCATGGTAGACGATCTTAGGTCCAAGCTACGCCTTGTGGAGTCTGGCGGTGGTGATATCTCGAGGAAGAGGCATAAGGGGAGGGGTAAGCTCCTCGCGAGGGAGAGGATCGAGGCGCTCGTGGATCCGGGGACGCCGTTTCTCGAGCTTTCGCCGTTAGCAGGATACGAGGCGTCGGCGGGGGGGGGGGAAGATGGAGGCATTATGGCGGCGGGGGTGGTGGCTGGGATAGGGAGGGTGGAAGGACTGGAGTGCATGATTGTGGCTAATGATGCCACGGTGAAGGGAGGGACGTATTTCCCTATCACTGTTAAGAAGCACTTGAGGGCTCAGGTAAGGGGGAGGGTGGTGTCGGGGTCAATCGTTTGCTGACCGACGAGAGAGCTGCGTGATTTGGTAAGAAGTAGAGAGAGAGAGAAAGATCGGCAGGGGAGGGGGCAGGTACTCATTTGACAAGGGCTATTTTATATACGTCAGGTATGAGTTCGGCGAATCTAAGGGTCGATACTCATATTTGCACACTGCGTGATACACCGGCGTTTTTATAAACGTGTTACTCTGTGATGTATGATTGCCATGGATGTTGCTCGGGGTGAACAGCAAGAATAAACTACTGACATTGTCAACATTAGTAGTAATGGTAGCACCGACGCGTACATCATCCCAAGGGGGTAATTTGTTGTGATTCGTATTATGACAGTGTTAGGAAATATATACTTATAGATATAATTTCTTAGCCTTGCGCTCAGCATTACACCGCTCGTCGCAGGAACTGTATTTTGTCGCGATTTCTTCGCGGTCGTGCTCTCCGACCTCCGGTCCCTCGGGAGGGTCGGTGTCCCTGCCGGCGCCGACCTCGTGAGGACCTGTGCGGGCGACGGCAAGGCCGAGATCTACGACATGCTTCGCCCGCCCGGCACAAACATGCCGCCCATGTTTCGTGGCAATGACGTATGTAGTGATGCCATGCTATATATATGTGTGTCAGCAAACATGGGAGACCTCGGGGAGGCTCCTTTCTTCGTTTTTTGGACATGGCGTATAGCATGCGACTCGCGACAACTGGGACGAGGGCTTGAGGCATGGGCCACTACAGCGGGTAATACGAACGGAGATGTTGAGGCATGGTACATGGCACCTCTTATCCTGCTAGGCATCTATCTACATGGGTGCAAGCTTAACGCCCCTTTTCACAACAACTGCTGTGCTGTGTTCCAGTCATCAGTCGATCGACAATCGACAATCCAGCGGTCAATCGAGAGAAAGGGGTTTCCACAAAAATCATCTTTTTTGTATGCGGAGTTGTGTTTTGTTGCTGTTCGTTGCTGTTTGCTTGGTGCGTGCAGGTTGTCCTGAATGGAGAATGGAGTGGTTCACGCGTGCGTATCGTGTGTCCTTTCACACCTCAATATGTGTACCTGTTGGGGAAAAAACGACAGCTGTGTTGCTGTGCTTCACGGTGCGGGACATAGCGCCCGCTATATCCCACTTTTTTAGCGATGTTGTCGCCCAACAACTGCCTCAACCACCGCCAGCACACTGCTGCGCACTACGACAGCAGTAATCTCCACCCTCTCGCATCTTTCAGCTGCCAAGCTTTCCTTATGGACCCGCTGAGTCGGTCTCCGGCCAAGAGATCGAAGACAGCCGAGGTCGTGGAAAACATCAGCTGTGAGCGCAATGTATTTCCTGAAACTCTTCTTTGCAAGCTGTGTGTGATACCTCGATCGCGCGTACTACGGAGTGTGCAGTTTTTTAGATGGCGATCTACAAACTCTGGCGGTCTTCATATCAAACGAACTCGCCACCTATATAAAGCACTCTCAACTCTTCGCATTAGGTCTGATCTCCATCTTGCACCACATCCATCCATACATAGCTGCTACTAATATTTTGGGCATCACGCCAGTCTGCGACCGGCGGCCGTTCAGGCCGCCGGCGAAGCCCCCTTGTAACAATGTATAAAACATACCAGGTATGCAATAACCAAAACATGGTGCTTATTCGTAGTCTTATAATCATTGACCCTCGCATCACTACAATGCATGGCCCGTCGGGTTTCCACCGACCAGGCAGGCATGTGATGGTATCCCGAGGGGGGATGCGAGATTGGTCGTGTTGGGAAGCGTTCCCCTCATGGGTTCCGGTGTCTTTATTATCTCTCCATAGGCTTGCTGGCTAAACTCAAGGCTTACATTATACTCTACTAAAGAAACGCTACAAGAAGAGCAGAACATGGCAGAAAAGGACGGCAGTGAACGATATGGAGAGTCCTACTGGACCACCACCGTCACCTACATTATCGCTCATCTATGATGGCCTCGATGCGACTGTGACATCTACTATCACCTGGTTTCGCCCCAACCATGACATGGTTTCACGTCGAAGCTATATACTATCCATATACGGAGAGCACTCCATAACATTAGACCACCCTGAATAGTCGTAGATGCTGATCGCATGGCAATCAAAGGATGTCAACAAAACATCCAGAAATTGGAAAGGGGATCGAAGATGCGGCTATTCGAAGCAAACGAAAATGGGGCTGCAGATTCGCCCACACCTCGTAACAGGGAGGCTAAGAAGCCTCGTTTCAAGGAATGCAATCCTGTGATGGAGCTCACAACCGTGGGAGCTCGAGAGAGGGTATGTGCCTACGGAGACACTAGTAGCAATCGGCCACCGAAACGCGTGCATCAAGCGCGAAGCGCTGTGAGATGTTCGGCGAGTCGCACGAAGGCTGGGCTGCATCATACTATTAACCACTTGTGAGGCGAACTTCCGCAACGTGTGTGTACTTCGTTGCATATGGATAACAGCTTCGAATTAATTGACTTGGAGGGGGGGGGGGGGGGGGGGGGGAGAGAGGGCGCGAGAGACAGAGGTGGGGGGGGGAGGGAGAGAGAAAGGCATACGTGGTAAGATATCGCGCAAAAATACATCAACAAGGTGCACCCCTCCCTCCACCTGAACTCCCTATATCGCCGACGTGCGTTCTAAGTCAAGGCTTCCGGCTCACTATGTAACTGTCCATACCGTCAACTTACGAACAGGAATTGGTCTTTGCGCTTGTTTCGTTGCTCCTATTTACAGGTATACATCGTCTCAGCTTCAACCTGTCGCCGTTGCTGGGATGTAGGCTCGAAAAGAAGCATGAAATCGCATCAAAATCTTGACTCGAAGGGTTTCTAAGTGTCGTCGCGTGGTCGGCTCTCGATGTTGACACCGCCTCCGTTCAAGGCTGCTGGTGGTGCTGCTGGTACTGGTACTGTTGGTGCTGGTACTGCTGGTGCTGGTGCTGCTGATGCTGGTGCTGGTGCTGTTGCTGGTGCTGGTGCTGCTGCTGGTGCTGCGGCTGCTCTCTTTTTTTTTTAGAATACCTCCCATCAGCCACACAGTTGACGAAAGTCGCAAACACCGTCCAGCGCAAATTTCAAGGGAGAGCTACCCTTTCATACCCCGTTAACAAAATATTTATGGCATGAAGAAAAATATTTTCTCCCAGTGTCTTCAGAACACCTGTCGTTTGTTTTGCTTTGTTTTCTTTTCTTTCTTTTCTGTTTTTCTTTTCTTTTTTCTATTCTTTTCTTCTTTTCTTTTTTTCTTTCCTTTTTTTCTCTTCTTTTTTTCTCTTCTTTTTTCTCTTCTTTTCTCTTCTTTTTTTCTCTTCTTTTTTTCTTTTTTCCTTGTACATTTTTTTCATGGTTTGGCTTGTTTTGTTGTGTTCTCGTACCCGGTACGCTAGCATTTCATTTTCTTTGCCTGGATGAATTGCGCCTGTGTGGTTTACTCTGTTTCACAGTCGTCTGTGACCACATAATTTGTATCTCTCTAGGATGAAGAATCAGACGGACTCTGGGTGTACTGATGTGGTCGGGTAGAAATAATGGTTTAGTGCGGAGACAACACAGACAGTGCCATCACCGGTGCCGCTGCTGCCGCGACCACACGACCGCCGCGGCCGCACCCACCCCTCACTTGCCGCCCCTGATTTTCTCCGACCGTCGGTGCAGGAGGTCGCGAAGGAGAACCGCTTACCGTGCATCTACATGGTGGACTCGGGAGGGGCGTACCTGCCCAAGCAGGCCGAAGTCTTCCCAGATCGTGACCACTTCGGAAGGATATTTTTCAACCAAGCCAACATGTCTGCGGCAGGTACGGCGCACACCAAGCAAACGGATCGGAAACATGAAAAAAAAGAAAAGCAGCACGTCGTAGTGCGGCAGGGAGGGGTACCTACTTTTTTTTCACGCCCCTAACATGAAGATGTCTAATCCCTATACCTCGTCGGAGGCGTGTATGGCATAGACCTTGACCCAGTTTCGACAGATTGGTGGAAATAAACTTCAAAAATATTGACTTTAAAACGTTACGAAGCACCATCCCTGACTGCGACCGCCCGGGATTTTTTGTCGGAGTTATTATGTAATAAGGAGTTAGTGTGCACCGTGAAAAATGTCGAATCTGGGAAAGCGTAAACTCTACTGAAAACTGTAAACGCCCACCGCCTTAGATTTTCTGGGGGGCGAAGACGTAATGAAGAGATTGTGTGGACTGTCAACCGTTTTGTTGAAGCTACTGTAGGCCAAAATTATAAACGGTATTGGAAACTTAGCACCCAAACCCTGGCAGCCTGGGAAAAAATATTGTTTTTTTTTGTTGTCTGCACTCGAAACAACCGATTTTCCGCCTCGAAAATTGCCTTTCCGATGAGAATGAAACATCGTTTTTTTGTTTTGTTTTGTTGTGTTTTTGGTTCGAAAGAGATATGTGTCCTAGGAGCCAATTTTTACTCTAGAAAATATAGTTATTTTGGCAACAGCTACGGATCGCACAAAAACTCGAAATCGGCATTGATCGTGTCGAGAACCAGGTGATACAATAATTAGGGTATTTCGGTAGGGGGCCGCCTCGCGAAAAATGACGATTTCATGTACCAGGTATCATCTTTTTCTCGAGGCCGCCAATCCTGATTTATAATTTTGGTCATGCGGTCATGCGGTCGACAGCTGTTGCCAATAAGTGTTTTTCAAGCGAAAAACCGTCTCCGAGGAAAAAAATTATCGTCCAAAACAAAACGAAAAGTTCATTCTCATCAAAAGGCCATTCTCAATGGAGAAAAATGGGCTATTTATGAGGAGATTGTGCGCACTATCAACCATTTCTCCACAGCTGGGCCAAATCGTAAAACCGCTGCCTCCGATATGGCGCTCGTTTCGTTGTTTTTCTTATACCATCGATCGACAGGAATACCGCAGGTCGCCGTGGTGATGGGGTCGTGCACTGCCGGAGGTGCTTATGTTCCCGCAATGTCCGACGAGACCGTCATCGTCAATGGCACGGGTACCGTCTTCCTCGCGGGTCCGCCGCTGGTCAGAGCTGCTACTGGGGAGGTCATATCGGCGGAGGAGCTGGGCGGTGCTGACGCTCACACGCGGTGAGAAGGGAGTGGGTGGGTGGGTGGGTGGGTGGGGAGGATACGTGCCACCAAATTACGCAAGCTTCGATAGGGTTGGCCCCAAGTTTTTCTAAGGCCCTTCATTGACGAGCTCTCTATCTCACCCAAGCTTTTTTCAAAGTTTTGTTATCAATGAATCTACGACCCGATGAAGAACCCCGTGACCTGTGCATGCGTAGGTATACAACGAATAATGTTGCTAGAAAAAAAGCGGCATTCCGACGATTTTGAGGTAAGGAGCGCTGTCACTGACGAAACGTTTTTGCCAAGAGAAAGTGCTGCCCCTGTCGTGGCATGCCTAAAATGCAGGAGTTCGTTGTGACGCATAGCGCGTGTATTGGGGGGGGGGGGGGGGGAGGGCACTTACTCGTTTGGTGCTTGCCTTAGCCTGTTGACCATTGACCGCCCATCGCGTTCGCGACGGAGCACCGTTCTTGCTCCTAGTTAGAGGCAACTCCAAAATTTGGGTGCTCCGTAGGGGAGGAGGAGATACATAAAACCAAAATGTAGGAGTTCATTGTGAGGTAACAGCGCGTGTATGGGGCGAGGGAGTGGGGGTGGCGGGATAGGTGCCTCGAAATGCAGGAGTTCGTTGTGCGTATATGGAAGGGGAGGGGGGGGGGGTGAGGGGTGCTTTACCCCTCCGAAAGTTCATCCAAGTTTGGAAAAAAGGTACTTGAAACTGAACTTGGGACATTTTGGCAAAATACCACAAGGGTTAAAGCGTCTCATCGTTGGGAGAGAACACGGCGAGCTCCAGTTTTTTGTTTGATGATGACCGTTATCACGGAGGGGAGGATTTGATCGTGTCGCGATGACGCCTTAGAATGCCGCTATTTTTTCTCCCTCCCGACGGAAGTCGTGGTGGACAACGTATGTCGACGACTATCGGCCCTGCGCGTGCGACTCTCTTCGCGTGATGCTCTTTTGCACGTTTTTTTCCCGTTGGGGTGTGCGTTTTCGTTTCCGGGCCGTCGTGCGCATCGGTTTTCACTTTTCGCGCGTGCCTCCCCCACCCACTCCTCGAACCTCTTCCCTGCGATCGACTTGTATGGCTAAACGTTGTATGCGGTGGCGGTGATCGGCAGGGTGTCAGGAGTCGCGGATCACTTTGCCGAGGACGACGAACACGCCATCGCGATCACTCGCAGCATTGTTGCAAACCTCAACCTTGGGAACGTGAACAATATCGCGTGCCCCAACGGTGGCGGAAGTGGCGGCGAAATGAGCGAACCGGCACAAGTGGAGCCGCACCGACAGGAGGAGTGGGACGAGCCGCTTTTCGATCCCCGCGAGATGGGAAGCATTATTCCCACGGATACCAAGAAGCCTTTCGACGTCCGGAAGGCAAGCAGGGGAGAATTATGGTGGAGAGTGGAGAGGGAGGGGGGGAGGGGGGGTGTATTTTCATCATGCATGGCCGTAGTCATTACGTTTAACTACTGCAAAGTGTATTGTACACTAACTCCGAGTAGTTTGTCTGCCACAACGTGGATGTAGTTCTAAAGGGGTCAATATCGTTGACTCTCCCACTCGCACCCTTTCAAGGCAGGAGCGCAGCAGCCCCCGGACACGAGAGGGAGGAGGGGGGATATGTCGTGCGTGTTCGTGTTGTCACTCGGTCGCAAGTTTAGACCGGGAGGAAAGGCTAGGTGAAACTACACTTGGTGTGGGCGATTCACAGCAAACTCCACCGGAGCTTATTTTTTGTGCTTAAAGCGTGTTGCTGTTACCGCTGGTGTCAGTGTCGGTGTTGGTGTTGGTGGTGGTTGTGGTGTTGGTGTTGGTTTTGGTGTTGGTGTTGGTGCTGGTGCTGGTGTTGCTGGTGTTGGTGATGGTGGTGGCGGCGGTTATGGTGATGGTGGTGGTGGTGGTGGCAGTGGTAGTGGTAGTAGCGGTGGTGGTGGTGGTGGTGGTGGTGGTGGCGGCGGCGGTGGCGGTGCCGTTATTGCTGCTGCGGCTACCGCTGCTACTGCAGCTGCCGGGGTACGCCCCTCTCACGCTGCTCTAGCCTTGTCTTAGAACATCGCCGCTGTAGCTGTATTATACCCTGTTCCGCCTTCCCCCCCGCCTTGTCCCAGCCGCCCAGTACAACAACGCTCATCATACAGCACCGGCTCTCTGATAAAAAAGAGCCCCGAAAAATATCATCCTGAGATATCCGAGAAAATGTTTAGAGCGTTCACGGGTCAGGTCGAGTCACGGCAAACCCATCCCGGCCCGCGAGGTTTGGAATTTTTCTGACCCGACTGGACCCGTCCCGTGATATTCCAAACACCTCTTTACCCGACCCTACTCGACCCGCGAGATTTTAATAACCTCCTGGCATGATCCGCGGGTCCCGCGAAAAGCCCTGCAAACGATAAACTCGGGAGCGCTTATACTAGAGATAGTGTGAAACGCACCCTCTTCCAAGTAAGAAAAATCAGCCTGGGTCAGCGTTTCTGTTTCTTATTACGATAGGTGCCCTGTGCTGTATCGATTGACTCTCGTTTTAGAGCAGGTCATTGCGCGACTGGTCGACGGTAGCCGCTTCCATGAGTTCAAGGAACGCTACGGGACGACGATGGTGACGGGCTTCGGACACTTGTACGGGCAGAGTGTCGGAATTGTGGCCAACAACGGCGTCCTGTTCTCGGAGTCTGCGCTGAAAGCGGCCCACTTCGTTGAGCTCTGCTGCCAGCGCGGCATTCCCCTCCTGTTCCTGCAGAACATCACAGGATTCATGGTGCGTGGGAGGGCCTGACGGTTAGGGTATGGTTTAGGGACCGTGACTGATCGTTTTGAGGGGTTGTTGTTGACGATGGTCTTGCTGTAGGTCGTTACCAAAATCTAATCGGTGGTCACAAGGTAACGTACTGAGTCTACAGGTAGGTAGGAAAAAACAATGAAGCAGAACTCTGGGGGCACCAGGATAACGGTTGGTAAGGCCGCACAGCTCGATTGTTTTGGTCGCGTTGTATGGCTCCCAGAAGGGTTCGCCTTTGCCGCGAAGTATGAGGACCGTTTTCCGGTCTGTCTCGGACAAGCGTCGCTTAATCCACAATTTTGAAGACTTGCTTCCGGTGCGTGCGATCGGCGGTTGAAGTCGGAGTGGGGGGACGTTTTTCTGTTTTCTCTCCAATTTTTGCGATCAAGTGCGGTGCGATGCCGCGTGTGGTGTAAGCCTTGCACCTCCGATGCGGATACCTTTTGCGTTTTTTCCGAAGGCGAGGCGTAAGTTAGCGTGTCCCCGTGCACGACCCGTCTGAAATCGCGAGTGAATTTTAGACTATGACGCGGGGTACGATGGAGGTAGTTTTAATGGTATTAAGGTATACCATTTTTTGGCAAGAAAAAAACATTTTCTGAATGACGCGGCTCCTTAGCCCAAAATCGTCGGGAATATCATTCTTGTTTCGCGAAATTATTCGTTCTTTATACCTACGTCACGGGTTTGTAAATCGGATTTCGCTTTCATTTTGCTCAAAATCTTTTGTTGGGCGAGGTACGGAACTCCTCAAAGTAAGGAACTCCAGAAAAAAAAACAGTGGTGTCACCTCTACCGCGGGCATGTGTCCTATCGCCTATATCGCCTATCTTGTCGAAGCTGGACGAAGAATACTGGGATTATTGTCTGAAGGAAGACTTATGGAGCACACAGCATATTTTGATGGTGTGTGGCACAACGATAGAGAGTAGGACTCAAATAGTAGGAGAATGTGAAATATACAATAAGGAACGGGATGAGTTAGAGGAGGAATTGAGGAAATTAGATGTATGTGACATGGAAGAGTTTGGTGGAATAGAGAGTAGCGAGAAAACGATTGCTATCCTAGGAGAAAGATGGTCGCCGCAGACGGCGAAACAGGCGGGGATAGGATAAGCAAACAGTTTCTATGTGGCATATCGAAGAAGCGTAATGAGCGCGCAAATGTTGGAGGTCTCTCTATTAGGAGTAGGAACGGTGCTCTGTCTCGAAAGGGATGCGTGGTCAATGGTCAAATGACTAAGGTAATCAACAAATGAGTACGCCCCCCACCCGCCCCCCCCGCCCCCCGCCCGCCCACACGCCTCATCGGAAAGGTCGGGAAACGTTACGAACACCAAGGGATAGCTAAAGATGGCGCCAAGCTAGTTACAGCCGTAGCCTGCGCTTCGGTGCCGAAAATCACCTGCGTCATCGGCGGCAGCTACGGAGCGGGCAACTACGGTATGTGCGGCCGGGCCTACTCCCCCCGCTTCCTCTACATGTGGCCGAACGCCCGTATTTCTGTGATGGGGGGTGAGCAGGCGGCGAACGTCCTAGCTCAGGTGGGCAACACCGAGATGAGAGTCTCCTCGATTTTCTGCTCTTTTTTTACTTCGTCTTGGATGGTCGACCACAGCGCGCCTCGAGCAATAAAGGCGTGTTTGTTGTTTTTCGCCAGGCCCCTGTTACGTCCTTTGGAAATTCTCTCATGCCAAGATGAGCACCTCTGCTAGGATTCGTGAAACCGATAGGCCGCTCGACCGGGGGGTACTCGACGAAAGAGAGTGCTAGGCAGCAACCACATTTTTTTTTTCGTGATCGAGAAAGTCATCGTGTTAAGAGTACCTCTTGTATCAGAAAGCGGGAAAGAAAGGGTTCTTTTTTTGTTTCTCCGGTAAGAAGGAACTACAGCACGCTAGGTTAAGCAGATGACGCCTGTCAGATATTTATTGTAGTTGCATGATCGCGCAGAGCAAGCCCCACGGGTTTGCGTAACGGTGTACCTTGGCGCGATACGACGCGAAGGTTTTTGGCAGAGCGGTCCAGTCCTTCCATTGTTTCGAGCAGCCCTCACGCGCGCCGTGGTAATCAGCAGCAACATCAGCCTTGGCAGCGGCAGGAACAGCAATATCATTGCTGAATTGCGGAAGCGGTAGCGCCAAAAAAAGTAAAAGCAGCTGAAGCATTGCGTAGTTTCAGCGGCAGCAACAGCATTGCTGAATTGCAGCAACGGCAGCAACACTGTTGCTGAATTGCAGCAGCGGCGACAGCAGCGACAGCAGCATTGCCGAATTGCAGTCAGACACATAAGACACAGCGTCCTCTTCGTCGCGCCTCTTTTAACATGAGCTGTCGTCGTGATTGGTTTTTCCAGGTGGAGAAGGACAAGCGAGAAAGCCGAGGCGAGACCCTGGGAGCAGAGGAGGAGGCAAATATCAAGGACCCGATTTTGGAAAAATTCGACCGCGAGAGCTCCCCATTTTTCTCGAGCTCTAGGCTTTGGGACGACGGAGTTATCGATCCGGCGGACACTAGACGCGTTCTCGGGCTGAGCTTGCGCGTGGCGATGAAGGACAGGGCTCCTCCGACATCATTTGGGGTGTTCCGCATGTAAATTGGCGGCATATTGTTTGGGCCGTTCCGCCCAGCACGCGTATGAGTTGCCGACATATTTTGGGCTGTTGCGCGTGTACATGGCTGATGTTGGTTGGGGTGTTACGCGTGTAAATTGGGATTAATTGTTGATGTAGTGAGCATGCAACATTGGGGGTGGTGTTGTTTTCTGAAGCGGGTCGGTGCGCTTCTTGCCTGGTGTGGCGGTGGTGGTGGTGGCGCTGCAGCTCCACGCTTCAGTCAGGGGAGCTTCCTATGCGTGTACACAGGATGAAATACACGTGCTATCAGTGTCGCCCGCACGCGTGTGTAGCGGTGCGGTAGTGGTTTCTTTAATCGTTTTTATCTTCGCTCAATATCTACGGAGCGCATTGATACCCGGCACCCGTCCCGTCTTCCTGCCCGAAGGCCTACTATGGAGAATGCTCAAGCTCATGGAGCGGTTACCTCTCAGCATACTGCAACTGTTCGCAAGATGACAAACCCCTTCGGGTGAATTTCTGAGCCAACTTTTCCAACTCAAGGGTCCGAGCCAACTTCTCCAACTCAAGGGGGGGGCACACACCCAACAAAAAAAGCGATGACTTGGGAAATATCAAATACTTCGTTGAGATATTTCCGCAAGGCACATGGCGTTTGCCCTCTCACGAATGCCGAAAAAAACAGTTTTTTTTCTACATGCGTTGAGGGGGGGTGCAGTCTTGTGTGTTACACAGTATAGCATTGTGGTGCTTGGGCTTTCGACAATAGTGGAGGGGCTCCCAATAGCAATAGCATCGGCACGTGCCGGCCCAATGTACCGGCACTATTCAGGGTACCCGCACTATCAAAAATGGGGTTACCTTAGAGATTTCCGGTCGTGCCAAACGATTTCACCGGCACTGTAAAGGGCAGTGACACTGTGCAACCGGCACTATTGGGAACACCCGACTGCGTGTGAACAGAGTTTGTTGCGCATGGGAAGTGCTCCTTTGGCTACAGGGAGTCCGTGGGGAGGGGCACGGGCGCGTTTAACGGTGTAAATTCCTACGCCTCATAATTGGAAACCCTAGGTACCGTCTGAATGCCGTCCCCCTTTCCAAGAGTGCAGCGAGGAGCTTCCGACAGCTTGACCCCCATCCTTATTCCTGCCCCCCGCGCATAACTAGCACGGGTAGCTACGGCGCACCGTCGTATTTGAAGTGTGATATCCGGTCGGCAAGACGCAGTGACGTAATAAGCTGTGGATTGACGCGTACAACGATAGAGGTGCATCACTCTTTTTCTAATTCTGCTCCTCGATTTGGGAGCTTAAGACCTTCTCCCAAAAAAACTGTCTTGGAGAGAAGAATAAAACTGCTAATACTACCGGATGAAAAATCCCATGTCCTAGGCATAAAACGAGAATTTCATGCAAAAACAAAACGTTTAATTTTCGACGATTTTGGGTTAAGGAGTCCCGTCATTCAGAAACCATTTTAGCCAAAAAATGGTGTACCTCTATCGTAGCACGCGTCGATTTCTTTTTCCACATGATTAACCTGATGCGCACACGCCCGCATTCTTTGAGGCAGATGCGGGTGCGTGAACTACAGCTAGTGTTCTGTTTATGTCTTTTAAGTTTTCCAAGCGCTTCAAGACGACCGTACGAAGTAGCCCAAGGGTAATACGACTGGTGTTTTTTTTGTTATATATGTTCTAAGCACTTGGAAACGACCCCGCGAGGTAGCTCAAGACTACTACACGGCTGGTGTTCTGTTTCGTTTTAAAGTATTCCAAGCGCTTTGAGACAGTTTGGCTAGGTAGCTTATGCACCTCCGCGGCTCACGCATCGCGTAGCTTGAAAAGTTGGGTATCGATCACGTAATCGGCCTGATGCAGAGACGTGCACATATGTTGAGGCAGGTGCGGGTTGATTAGGATGGCCAAACAAATGTTGGCGCTTGTTTTTCTCCGTGTTGTGCGTTTGTCCGTCTTCGGCTTGGTCTGCGTGTTGTTATCCCTCTCCTCTGCATCTTTCCTCTATTGCGGTTTGGTCTGGGTGTTATACAGAGGAGGGATGGGATTGATGCGCCTTGACTGACTCACAGGATATCGGGCTTTGCTTTGTGATGCACGCACCGACGTTGATGTGTATACATGTATGTTACACATGTAGACTATATATACCCCCTGACACCGTCTTGATAGCAATATACCAATACGTCTCTATACACAGCAAAAGTAGTGGCGTACTTGAGAGAAGGAGGAGGGTGAGGAGGGTGAAGAAGAGGGTAAGGAGAAAGAGAAGGGGGGAGGGGGGAAGTGGGATATAATGAGGAAAATGCGGGGGGAGGAGAGGAGGATGAGGGGGGAGGGGAGGGGAGTGGGGGGGGGGGGGGAGGAAACGGCTGCTAGCTAGTCATCGGTTAGTTCGGTCACCATCATTAAGGTATATATCCCCTTTGTCGGCCTCACGCATACACCCAGCTATGGGAAGGGCGTGCTCTACAATATATATACGTATCGCACGAGTAGGAAGGGATGGTCAATCCGCATCCACATCGTTTCACGGCGGCGATGATGCGCGCGGGCACTCACGGTGGGGGACGCATGCTACGATACGGGTGCGCCAAAACTTTTAGGTGTTCCTCAATTTGGGAGCTTCAAGACCTCTCCCAAAACTGATTTGGAGAAAAATAAAGTTGCTACCTGATGAAAAATCCCATGGCCTAGGTACACAACGAGAAAATCATGCAAAAAATAAATGGCCAATTTCCGACGATTTTGGGTTGAGGAGCCGCGTCATTCAGACACCATTTTCGCCAAAAAACGGTATACCTCTATCGTAGCCTGCGTCGGCGGTGATCGGGTGGTGGGAGGGTGGTCGGGTGGGTTGGAGAGGGAGGTTGGGTGGGGGATGGGGGGTGGGAAGGCGAGGAGGGGACAGGGGGGCGGGGGGTTGGGAGGGGGGAGGTGGGGGCGGGAAGCGGGGGGGGGGGGGGTCGGGAGGGGGAGGGGGGGTAATGTCCGCGAGTTGGAAGCTCCTACTTGTGATGGACGAAGGAACCGTAGTTCATCATTGGCACAATGACATTGGCGATATACCGCGTATGGCGCGATATATCTGATGAGTTATTTCAGGCGGTCTACCAACAAGAGGCAAGCACTTTCAATTGGCGCCAGCTGGTGCTGTTGTGCCCTACCCGCTACAGGCGACTTTGGTACAGGTTATCGGGACTTGGTATGCTACTGGCTACTCCTGGATAGCAAGGTAGCTATGTCTTATAGCAAACTGCTTTGTAAAAGACTAATTGCCTTGAGCTTGGACATTCTCCGGGGGGTCGATGCGTTGTCGGTGCTTGATGGAAGTTTTATGTACGAGCGAACAGCTGGAAGCCGCTTCTATCTAGCTGGTTTTACGTCGGTGGCTGATGTTCTGTTGCTTTTGCGTGGGAGCTTTTGATTCAGAGGTTTGGTACAGTATTACTCGACATCACTAGCCGGGAGTGCATGACTTTTGGCTCGAATTTTGTATTACGTATGAAAGGCATTTTTTATACCAGGGTGGGGTACTGGAATATCACAGTAGTTTGGACACACCCTGTCTTACATAATAACTCGAGCCTGGGTCATGATAAGAGGTTCTTATGTGGTGTCACGTATTTGCTGCAGGCTCGATATGGTATTATTTATTGTCGATGACAGTACGCTTGTTTTCCACGACAAGAATAAGCAGAGCGCTGTCATCAGAAGGGGCACAGACGTACAAAACACGACGGTAGAATAAGTGTAAGTAGAAGGAGAAGACGACCAAGAGCAGACCACCCCTCCTTGCTCCCTGGCGCTGAGCGGGGTCTGCGGCACAAGGAAGTGAGAAAAGATAGGTGTGCAGGGAATACCGTAGAAGATGTATATCACGGTAGAAGAAGGTGAGCTCTTTCGAGGCCCATGTACACAGCGAAACGTGAAGGTATTAACGCGTTCTTTATCATGATGCGAGAGCACGCAGCACACGGCAGCGCAGCAAGCTGTGCTCATGTCTCACACAGGTAACTCGCATTGGACTTCGACTAAAAAATCGGCCGACAACTAGAATTACGAATAGTCCTCTATAGTCAGCAGCCCGGGTTGCTTCGTGTGAAGGATGATGCAATCGTCAGTTTTATTGGTCATTTTTTTCCTCTGAAGCCCTACCCAAGGGGTGAACATGTAGCAAAGGAGAAGAAGACAAACAAGAAGAAGAGCAGGACCACCCCTCCTTGCTGTCCCTGTTGCTGAACGGGGTCTGCGGCACAAGCGAGACGAGATAGATGTTCGGGGGATACCGGACATTGTGCCAGGGCTATGATACCCGGCGCTACTTACTACCACTACTACTATTACTACTATTACTACTACTACTACTACTACTACTACTACTACTACTACTACTACTACTACTACTACTACTACTACTACTACTACTACTACTACTACTACTACTACTACTACTACTCCAGTATGATATTTGTTGTGCCTCGAATTAATTGCACACACATTCCCATTAACCTCCAGGTGTTTTCACATTATAATAACAACACGAAAACACAATACTACGGGGACGTGCCAATAATCGTCTAGTTAGTACTAAGTCCAGTATGAGCGCGCAGCAATACCGGTCCCGGTATAATCGCGTCGTACAACTCCTTGAACCATGGCTCGGACATTTCATCCGTCACCATCCTAACTGCTCTAGACTATGTCTACTCGTAGCAGTTCGACGGCGGCCGTGTTGCTTCATGTATGTGGCTGATGATGTAAATCATCAGTTAGTTTTATTCGTCAATTTCCCCTTTTTTTGAAGCACCGAAAGGATCAATAATATAAGCTTTCGCAAAAAAGAACGTACGGTATGTCGTACACCATCTCTTTCCGCATCGTCTGCGGCTGTCTGTCTACAGCAACTTCTAGTTCTCATCATACAGAAGGTAAAGATAATGCAGGCGGTCAGTGTGGCGATTAAAAAAAATGCGATACCTTACCTTTGCCATGATGTGGTCATGGCATCAGGGCTAGTTCCCGCCGTCGTTGTAGCGTACCTGGTATGATTTTCAGATACTCACAAACAACTATTAATGACCCCGAAATCCATAACGTCAGCACGAAACGTTGGTACTAAGTAGACTATTATAGTATAATAAGGCGTTTTTTATTCGGCGGGATACCGCAGTAGTGACACACCCCGAATCTATGTTGGAATCTTGATCGGTACTATTGTCTGGTACCAGTAACGTCAGCTACTACTCGATTTCGCAACGTACAACATGCACTGCACGAGAGTGCAAGACGCAATCATATTGTAGCACGTTACGTATAGTATCTGACCAGGTACCGGCATCATCAGTTACCGCCATCAAGTAGGTCTACACATATATCATACAGTTGCCGATACATCACATCAGTGTTGTCGACATGATGAGATAATACAACAGCAGACCAACTGTGACTGTTTTTCCATGACAACAAACGAACTGCTGTATGAAGGGCTTTTCGGCTTTCTTTCGGCTTTCTTCGGCTTTTTTTGGCTTTCTTCGGCTTTCGGCTTTCGACTTTTTTCGGCTTTCGGCTTTCGGCTTTTTCACCTTCGCTTTCTCCTTTTTTAACAACAACCTGTTCGCCCCATAATACAGTAGTAGTAGTAGTAGTAGTAGTAGTAGTAGTATGAATAGTAGTAGTAGTAGTAGTAGCAGTAGTAGTAGTAGTAGTAGTAGTGGTGGTGGTAGTAGTAGTAGTAGTAGTAGTAGTAGTAGTAGTAGTAGTAGTAGTAGTAGTAGCAGTAGTAGTAGTAGTAGTAGAAGTAGTAGTAGCAGTAGTGGTAGTAGAAGTAGTAGTAGTAGTAGTAGTAGTAGTAGTATGAATAGTAGTAGTAGTAGTGGTAGAGTGGTCCCTCTAGAGTGCCGACTGAGTAGTAGTGCCGGTCACCCGCTATATATAGTGCCTGTGGAATCGCTTGGCTCAGATAGGAATAATAACCAGTATTGTTGGGAGCATGTATGCGGAGTATTAGTACCACCTACTACCTGCTGCCGCTAAAATGCCGGTCTTTCCGGCTGGCATATACCGGCAGGGCGAGTATAATGGAGGGACCAGTCACTGCTGCTACGGCCCACTGCTGTTGTTGTGCTGTTACATATCGATAGTCTAGTCTATACTGGACTAGACTATACCTTTACCTTTTCTTTTCTTTGTTTCTTTTTTCCAATTGACTTGCGTCTGTCGTGCGTGTGCGTAGTGATCGGTACTACGTTCAATATAGTCTATACGTGGTAGTATTTCTTGGGTGGCGAGCGGTATAGACTGGTCGGTTTTTCCAGGCGCGAGTAATGAGACGTATGCACCGGTATGAACCTGGCACATGTCATCGTAGCCTGACTCTCGATTTCACTTCTATGTGTTTCTGTTGGAGGCATGAATTGCGTCACCTGTGATGTAGTCTATGCGTGTACCACCTTTGGTTTGTTTGTTTTTCCCTGGCGATTTCATCAGCTCCAGAGTGATTGGAGCCTGTCCTGTGACCACGGACTTGATTATTATGCGAGTTAATGTGAGAACAACAACAATGGCGAGACAAAAGCGCCACCAGAAGGTAGAGCACAAGGCCAGACCACAAGGCCAGAAGGCCAGCATTCGCGATTCAGGTCTGTTCAGACTTCGGATCTGCTCATGAATGGATACCTAGGTATCGTACGGTAAAAAATAACGAACGGTAAAAATATCATCTGACTACTCGTATCCATCTATCTGTTCGTTGGTACCGCATGTGAACTGAAAACTTGAAAAATTGATTCTTTCAAAATATTTGTATCCTGTGGCACGATGTGTTCGTACTTGTCCTGGCGCTCTGTGTTTAAATAACAGAAGTACCTCGGGGGAGTCCCTGATGTCAGACCAATCTGTGTCCTTCATGAGGAGTGCTTGGATAACGTAACACCCGCATTCATTCGAAGGGAGCACCAAAATCAGCCGGTTGAACGTTTTGCAACAAGATATTTTACATGACGTTTTCGGGTCAAAAAATAAAACCAACCGTCGTCGTATAAAATAGTCTAACGGCAGTTTTTAGGCGCGGGTGAGACGGGGGCGGCGCGACCTTCGAAAATATTGCCGTGGAGGACGTTTGCTATTAGCAACACCGTCGTAACTTCTACCTGGTACCAGTAGGGTAGATTCGTGCAGTGTACCTCTGGCAGTAGTGTAGGTCACGTTCCGTACGCCTAGCGTGACCGGTCGGTGTTGTTGTTGTTGTTGTTGTTGTTGTCGGTGTTGTTGTTAATGTTGTGTTTGTTTCGAGGTAACGGGCGACCGGGACCTAGACCGAAATAATCGAAAAAACATTGCTGCCGTGACGGGCGCTTGCCAGTATTAATACCTACATATTAATACTATATTTTGGTACAAGTACTAGGTTTAAGTGTAGGACACATCCTTGACCGCACAGACAGGTCTTGTGTGACTCGTGACCCATTATCATTATTTGGCGTCGAGGGACGGACCGCCATTATTATTCGACATCAGATTCTTCAATTAATAGCAGATTGTTTGGTATTGATGTGGGGGGGAACTTGAGTTCGTATTATTAATGGTTTCCCGTCAACAATAATGAATGATCTTATATTAATGGATTGCTTGTGGTCGTGATGTGAGGGGAGATTTGAGTTCGTAGTTTCCCCTCAATTATAATGAATGATGTGTGTGCCGCTTGGCGCGCGCCGTTGTCGTACTTTGACGTGTTCTTATTTAGTTGCAGCCGTTATTTGACGTATGATAGAATACAACAGCGTTTTTTCCAAAGTGGACGCGAGCGGGGCGCACGCAACAAGACGTAGCCGGAACAGTAGCCAATGGGCGCAGCCAGGCTGCTGGCATGGCATTTTCCTCGTCTGTGACTTTCGTGAACGAGCTCTGCTGCGTGTTTTTCTTCTTGCCTTCTCCCCTCACCCTCTCACTCTCTTCTTCTTGCTCGCGCAAGCCTCACACACACACACGCTCGGATCCAGCAGCAGCTCCGGAGGTCTTCTGCAGGCATAGGATCGTCAAGCTCGACTGCGTCGCGCTCTCTGAAGATCTCATCTAAAAGCTTACCAGGAGGAGGAGCTAGCTTCCCAGGCAAAGCTGCTTTGAACGTGAGTTCAGCGGCTCAAACCGCAAGACGAAGTAGTAGTGGCTTGAGATTGTTATGAATTTGGCTTGTGAGGGGATTGACGGGTGAGAGGGTGGGTGGTGGGTGGGTGGGTGGGTGGGAGGGCAGGTGTGCTGAGTGTCTCGCGGCTGTCGAGGGCCCTTTTGTTGCTGCTGTTCGATCGATGGCGGCGAGGGAGCCATGTAACACGTTGAACAACAACAGCCAGCTAGTAGTGCCTAGAAGCCAACCGGTGGAGAGAGTTTCTGTACAACAGTAGGCACAGCACTACGGAGGACCATCATGATAGTAATCACAACCCGCGCGGTACCAACAAAAACCTGTGTATTCCGCCTGTTTTTACTAGCGAACCATCTTTGGTCCTGATTATCCACGTAGTAGTAGTACATACAGCAGTGTTCCCCCCCCGTAAATAGACTATAGTCTAGTCTGGGTCTTCATTTAATTTCCAACAATAAAGTAGTCTAATCAATAAGGTGCATGTTTCATTCCAGCATAGAACGAGTACTCTAATTACTCTCCCTTTTCGACGAACGCGAACGCTTGACGCATCCTCTCCTTGTATCCCACTATCAACGGGTTGTTACGTACGTCACGATGCTCCTTGCATATCCCGTAAGACGACCCCCTCACCGGAGGGACTGCTCTGAAACTGAGTGTGCAATAATAATTGAAACAACTGAAGAATACCGCGTACGTCAGCTGTAATTGCGACTTCGCCTGATTGAGTAGACTAGACTAGACCTATACTCGATGCCCAGCTTTGCCAGCTTCGATAGCGTACATTAGCTGTGCAACCGGTTGATTGCATATATATCGATACTCAGCTCTGTGCAGCTGCGTGATTCTCCAGCTGCTTGTGTGTGTTCTAAAGCAAAGTCCAGGGTTTGTAGTTGCTTGGAGAGTCGTGAGAGGGAGCTCCTTGTTGGTGGACTACGCTCCACCTGTCGTTGAATTCCCTACAGTTAGTACTATAATAGCAGTGTTATACGTATTGCCACAGCAGTAGTACTTTGAGGTACACAGTTTCTTCCGACAGCTACTACAAACAGTACAACTAATAGTTGTGCAAGGTACACAGTTTCTTCCGACAGCTACTACAAACAGTACAACTAATAGTTGTGCAAGGTACACAGTTTCTTCCGACAGCTACTACAAACAGTACAACTAATAGTTGTGCAAGGTACACAGCTTCTTCAGGTACAGTCACGGCGCAGTAGTGCTTGCCTCGATGCCTGGCACAACAGGGACACATGATTTCTTTCTTTCTCCCCCTCCCCCCTCCGTCCGATCCCACTCCATCCTGCCCCACCCCATTCCACTCCCTCACGACAGCATGTGTGAAGAAACTACGCTCGATAACGGCTTCTCCGGAGACCAAGGATCGCAGCTGAAGCAACGCAAGAGAGAGGCGTCTCCCAGGCGTCGGTCTTTGTCTCCCGCGCCCTATCCCGGCGCGAAGCCGATCACGCCCGGCCTGTACATCGAGCCGCACCACCTTGCGGGGAAGCTGTACTATGCTCACCACACCATCCAGATCCCAGTGTGAGCAATCGTGACATTCAAGATATCGTTCAGATCCCTTCGGTGCAGTGTGACAAATCGATTTCGTCAGCTGTGTAGACAAGGCGGGATATGGGAAAGCCATGTTACAACATGGTTGTTCCCCGGTGTTATTTATTTATTTATTTTTGCCGAAACCCCCAAACAAGCGTTTTCAAAAAACGTTTTCTTTTCTTCTCTTGTTCCTTTTTTCTCTTCTTTTTTTCCCGATCTATTTGTGCCACCTAATATTTCACCTGTGGGCATGTCGCTTTAGAGACGCACCACTGTTGGTTGTCCTCTCTGGATTTTAGTTTACGACGGTGATATTCCGTGTCGGAGATTAGGGAGACCTATCCTGAGGATGAGGGATGAGCTCCCGCGGGGGAACATGAGTTTATGAAGGAGCAAGGCTACGGGTTGGAGGGGAGTAAGGCTACCACGGCAGGGGCGCGCCCTCCCTTTTTCACCAACTGGCCTGACCTATCATACTATCATACTCGAGCACGAGTGACTCTTGCCCCTCGCTGACCAAAACACGTTAGGTGCGGTTAGTGTGGCGCAACGTAGCTAACCATCTCCCAGAAGGATTCATACCGAAAAATCAAGATACAGCAGACCGCAAGGAACAGGGGGAGTCACTCGCGCGAGTGACCCGGAGCCACACTGCGGCCAATGAAAATCATGAGGAGACCCGTATGGTACCGTAGCTTCGGTCTAAGGCGGGTCATTTGCTGGCGCGTATGGGTGCTTTGCCATGCGATACTCGTTGCCTTACTCGATGGTTCCGGAGGTTCGATACAATGCACATGGGCGCTGTGCGTGAACATCTGGGAACTCGTCTGCTTGTCGCACGTCCGTCCCATGTATAAAGACCCGCCAACGCTGAGAGGTGGCATGTAACTAACAACCACGCCTTGCCGCAAAATCTATCAGATGCTACCCTCATTGCGCGATGCGTCGCGAATCCTGCTGAAGGTTCGTCTTTCTAGCGGGGTGCTCGGTGAAAATGCTCGCCACAGCAGTGCTTGTTTTTTTTCTTGCACGTGCCCCGTTTCCTGTCACGTGGTAGAGGTTCACCTATTTTCTCTCTTTGAGGGTGGTGGCTTGAAGAGCTGTATATATCCCGCACCCGAACTCTGATTTCGATAAAACGAAAAATGCAACTCCCGATGAAAGATCCCATGGCTCTTACAGGTTTTAAAACAAAAAAATAGCGCAAATATACAACGAGATGCCGACGATATCGGATTAAAGAAAAACAGGATGCCAAAAATGCTATCACAGCATGCGTCTCCCGTGCAACCGCACCTTTTCCCAACCCAATCCATAGCCCGGCGATATCCCTCCCATTGCATGTTTCGTGTCCTAAACAAAACCAACTTGACCGCGAATCCTGTTGCAGGTACTTCGTGAAGTGGGTTCTCGGTCAACTCCTGGCCATCTACTCGATGTTTTTCTGGCGCTTGCCCCGGACCGACGACGAGCTCATCAACGTGATCGAAAATACGTCACTGATCATTGTCGTCAACCGCGACTTTGAAGCCGAGGAAGCCGAAAAGGTGGGGGGGGGGGGGGGGGGTGGTAAAATGATTTAGCGGTGCCTGGGGTGCCAGATTTACGACAGGCGTGGACGCTGTGATGCCAACATTCCTCTACTAAGTGTTACCCACCCGAAGTATACGTCTTGCCCACATTTACGCAAAGTGTACCGTAGTTTTAGCTTCACTGTCTCGGCAAAACAGTGCCTTGTCCAAAGTAAATTCAGAACTCACATACGCATCTTTGACCGCTGAGCTGTCGCAGTTGCTGCGAGAATACTGACGGGGGAGCGGCCGTTTGTGGTCCTACCGTCGACGCCGCGATTGCTATGGGACACTGCTCAGCGACAGCTTACCGCCCCCCTTCCCCCCTGTCCCTCTCCACCTCCCCCTTTACCCCCCCGCCCTCCTCTTCCTTCCTCCCTCCTCTCCCTCCCCGCCCCCCGTTCCGCCCCCTTCGCTCCCCCCCCCCTCCCCCTCGCCCCCCCCCTGTCCTTCCCTTCAACGGTTGTTTTGTCTGCCCACTTTCCCCCCCCACTCTTCCCTCCCCCGTTCTCCTCCCCTGTTCCTCTCCCCCTCCCCTCTCTTTAACGCAATGTTTCTCTCTCCCTCCTCCCTACCCTCAACGCGCATTTTCGTATATCCCCTCTTCCCCCCCCCCCCCCCCCCCGCGCTTATCTCCCCCCAACCTTGCCTTCAACCTATTCAGGCCGCGTTCGCCAACCGCCCCGGATGCAAGACCAAGGGCCTCGTCCCCCTCACCGAGACCCGTCATTACTACATCGACGTCCGTCGTTGCGAGCTAGACCTCCTCATCCGCGACCGCGGCACCACCTACCAGTCCGCTCAGGGCAAGAGCACCCTCCTAAAGTCCTGGAGCATGCGCTACTCGAAAACGCGCAGGAGGGAGGGGATGGGCGGCGGCGTCCCCGGTCGCCAAAGGGACGGGGAAGGGTCCAAGGCCGGCAAATGGAGCTCCACGATCCACTCTTTCGAGGTCAACGGAGTTAACTTTTACGAGAGGGAGAAGATGTTTGCGCTTCTTTTCCAGTACCACACCGCGGGCACGCACACGAAGTCGCACACCATGGGTAATGGCCTCGCAGACCGCATCCTTCTTGATGACCGCGTTCGTGACAAGCTGGCGGAGTCTACATGGACCACCACTGCCCTGCACTACGGTCTTCTCTATGGAAAGTCGGGACCCATGTCCGACCCAAGGTAAAATCCGAAAATAGCTCATGCTAATACCAGGCATTCGTACTAATACCAGGCATATAGGAAGCAGCACTGTTGTAGGCGATACGTTTGCTGCGGTATCCTTTGGTCGAGTTTTTTCTCGCGCGCCGTGGAACCCACTCGCGCGCGTTTGGTCAAAAACGCGCGGCTGTGCCGCTCTTTTCGACATTTTGCTGCTTTCCATTTTAATTCATTTTTTCCGAACGGCGAACCGCGGTTTTTTTCCTCCTGACCGATTATTTCCTGTCCCACGGCATTGTAACATAAATCCTGGTAATAAACTGAAACCGTCAACACCAAAACCGTCACCACCGCAGGAACGAAGGCAACCAGTGGATGGGGCTCGGCACCATCCCCACGCGTGATTCTCTGGTGGCCGAGTGCCACAACATGGACATGCTTGGGCCAGACCACGCCGACAAGGCTCGCTGGGCTGGCCTCGACCTTCCCTTCGCGGACTACCTCATCAACGCTCGTATCGTTCTGACCAAGTGAGAGCCGCGACGTAACTGGGATATCAAATACGTTTTCTTAAGTGTGGAATATTTTTTGGGCAGCTTAAACGTCCGCTTGGTTCCCGTTTCTCCGTCACTAGGCCCAATAAAATACAGAGGCGGGCGCATCATTTTGAAGAGAGCACACGCCCGATCCTTCCAGCACCCTAGCGTGTTGCTGTTTTTTTTGTTGCAATCCCACTCCTCGTCGATTTTTCATCGAATGTTGCTAACTCACGCTCTCGCGCTCTCCGCAAGTCAATTTATGCAAGAGAAAAAGTCCCCACGAATATAGCGTTATCCCAGCCCCACTCGAACCAGTTTGCAAAGGACTATCTCACGATGACGTCGGGGTGGCAAGGCGCACCGTACTTCAGTAGATACGGCCGGGAGCTGGTTTAGAAAACAGGCGAAACAAACGTTACAGGCGAAACAAACGTATGGGGGGGCTCTACCGTACAACGACTCCCACTACTGTATCGATTTTTGTTCCAGGGTGATTGAAGGGGAACTATATCCCCCGTACGCGCACGAGGGCGTCTTCCTGTCCGGCATCACGATCGCTTGTTTTAGATAGTTAACCACGCCCCCCCCAAAAACAAAAACAAAAAACGACTCCTTCCTATGCTTTGATTCGCTCCAGGGTGATGAAGAAGAACGATATCCCCCCTGACATGCACGAGGGCCTCTTCTTGTCCTGCATCATGCACGCCACCGACCACGTTCTCCTCCACCGTGTGATGTGGGGCATGTACTTCAACCCCGACCCCCATGGCATCCCCGGCACCTGGTGAGGACTGATTCTACGATAGCTCCCCGCAAAACCAGCGATCGAACGTTTCATAGCTGCTCGACACCCTTCATGCTCGACACGAGGAAGGGTGCTATTAAATCCTCCACGCATGAATGTTCTTGTTTGCAAAGAAAGGGACTATCGGACGATGGCGTCGGGGTGGCAAGGGGCACCCTACCGTAGCGAACACTCCTGGGCTTGGGTTGGGTTGGGCTGGTGGATCAAGCTGGGCCGGTTTTTGGTTTGGTGGATTGATTTGAGCTGGGCTTAATTGTTGGATTGGGTTCGGTTGGGTTGGGTTTATCCCGGTTGGTTTAGGTTGAGGTCGATTTGGTCCTCCGCCGTGCGACGTGGGGCACGTGATTCAACCCCTAGCCCCACGCCATCCCCGGTACCTACATTTGGGCCAAATTTTTCTGACTACCCAGGAACTATCCAATTTCAATATCGTAGACCTAAATCCAGGCAGTGTTGTTCGGCTGACGGCAGATGCGAGCGTGCGGGAGGCCTTTTGCCCTAACGGGGTAGAGGGAGATAGGCAGGGGGGGGGGGGGGGGGGGGAAGCCTGGGAGGTGGGTGGGCGAGTAACATCTTCGATCCCCCCGCCCCGCCCCCGGCGATTATTAAAAACAAATGCCCAATTTTTTATTGGAGGAACTGTGCTCCGTGGTGCTATACCTCTGTAAGGCAAGCAAAAAAGTGAGTACCCCCCCCCGCCATCCCCCCGGTCTCGTCCCCGTTCCCTTGTGTTAGGTACGATCACTACGAGAGCACCTGTTGGCGATACATGTGGGTCGAGCCCACCCTGAACCCCTTCTGGAACAACAAGATCTGGTGAGTGTTCATTCGCTCTTGATACCTGGGGAGGAGAAGCAAAGCATGCGGGGGGCTGGAAGATTCTGCTGCTGGTGGTATTTTCTTCCCTTCCGCCCACCCAGCGCGTTTTGGTTCTTTTTTCTTTTAATGGCGGCGTTCCCTAGCCGACCGTTGTTGGTCTTAGGAGTTGACCCTTACATTTTTTCGCCCGATTCAACAAGCATATCCATCAAAAGACTGATTCTACGATAGCCCCCGCCAAAACCAGCGATTTTCTCTGACGAACGTTTCATGGCTGCTCGACACAAGGAAGGATACTACGTATTGAAAAAAAATCCAACTATATATTTCCTTGTGTGCAAAAGGTCTAACGAACGATGACGTCTTTGCAAGGGGCACCGTATTTCAGGAGGTACGGCCGGGAGCTGGTTTTGAAGCCGGCGATTTCGTTAAAGAAAAGTTGGGGGGACTAATGTAGAACGACTCAACCAACAAACGGCGTCGTTGTTTTGTTTTTCGTTTTTCCGCAGGCGCATGCGCAAGCCCTTCTACCGCCAGCTGTACCTCGGGCTCAAAGAGATCGACACCTTCAACGTCGCCAACTGCATCACCGCAAGCATTATGTACTAGGCTGCACAGTAGGTCGGCGGTGTTACAGCCTGCATGATGTACCAGGCCAATCACATCAGGGCAAGCATCGTGTACTAGGCCAACCACCGATGACTGAGCCGGCTGTATTCTTACGGCTACGTCCTCGACGCCATGCGAAACGAGATGTATCAGACCTCCTCAACCCCAACACTGGCAGGCGTGCCAGCGGGAGCGCGTGCGCGGGGGGTGAGATCGGGTCGTTTACCCGTGTAAGAGGCTGACACATTGTGCACTCGATGAGTAAAATGCGAGCGCATCGATTGTTGTTTGCTGTGGTTGTTGTTGCTGTTGTTGCGATTGTTGTTGGCAAGCTAAAGTAGCATTTATTTACTGCTTGTCGTTGTCATCGCGGGGCGAATATATTTGAGCCGCGATGATTCGGCGGGGGGGATCGTACACCCCACCCTCCAAGTACGAGCCACAGGTCGATGCCGAGGTTGAGAGCCAATCGCGAGCCCCCTTCTCAACCTAACGACGAAACCAGTTGACCCTCTTCGAGTTCCCGAAGCTTGCCCTTCGATACTATTGCGATACTCTTTAGGGTGATACTATGGCGGGGGCTTTGGTTCAAGGTTAGTGCGATATGCGGCCTAGGCCAAAAGGTGAAATATCGAGAGCCTGGGGTAGAGGGGTGGTGTATCCAAATAGCACTGTTTGCTGGTGGTTTGTGAGGTGAAATAGCGTGTTGGGAGTGAAACAACTGACCCAAAATTCTGAGGAGGGAAGATTTATTTTCTAGTGGTTTCTGGTGTTCTGTGGCGTTTCTTCGGTTGTGTGGTTTGATGGAGGATATGTACTGACGATTTTTTGAACGATGCGGTATGTTGTGATGTGGCGGCGCTGAAGAGACCACGAAAGCTCGAGTAAAATCATCGTTATATGTTGTACTGTGTTGTTGTCTTATGTTGTACTGAACGCCCTGGGAGCGAGGGGTGTAGGTGTGGCGGGGAAGGGGGCGGGAGGGGTGGCCAGTGAGACGTTTGCGGCTCGTCGAGGCAAGCGACAGCTCGAACCGTCATCGCGTGTGTTGAGTTGTAGCAACAGCGATATCAGCACTCTGGTCTGCCTGAACCATCGTCGTGTGTGCTGTGGTGTTTGGTGATGTGTTGGCGCTACGGTCGCAGTACTGGACGTCTGAGGCGCGAGTGGATGTGAGAGGTGGTGGTGGTGGTGGGGGTGGGACGCTACCAGTAGCCGTTTGTGGCAGTGGAGTATAGAGAGTGGACGCGGAAGGAGCGTAGGAGTGACTCGAGGATGTGCAAATGTGGTGTCGACAGCAGAGTAAACGGTCGGGTCTGCCTCGAACCGTCGTGTCGTGAAGTGGGTCGGTTTCGTGAACGCTTCATGGAATGTGTTGTGTAGGCGCTTGGCGGGACGTGGAAGGATGCAGAGAAGAGACTGCTTTTTTATTGTTTTGTAATATAGTCTATGTGATAGTCTAATGATATCGCAGCAAAATTAACGCTGAATGAATGCTTTTATCGAAGGATCGAGAGAGAAGCAACCATCCTCCAGTGAGTGGTCACAAAACATAGCGCTCATCTGTTCACATACTTATGCGCACGAAGGAAACACCTCATGATCAAGCTTTTCCCCGAAAGGTGGGTTGAAGCTGCGATACTTTCACCGCACACACCGCCTTCGGTCATGTGTTCGTTCGTGAAATTGCTGACCCAACAACAACGGGCTTCACGGCCGTGCATCCTACTAGCGGAAGCTTGTGATCGCATGCTCTCACCAGCACTACGACTATTATTAATACCAGGTACTACAACTGTCTGCGCAGTACAGACAGCGCATACACCGCACTGACTACGCGCATACACATCGTACTAACGGAAACATGAAGAACACGCCGGTTGGTTGTGAAACCGATTGTTTTAAACTTACGCTTTCGAGCTGCACAGGTGCAAGCTCTGCGTGTAGTACTCCGATCGCGCGTTTCACGAAACTAACCTTGCAAATTTAACTAAGCTTACGAAGCGTAACACCTCGATCGCGTTGTCATGGATAATGTGTGATACCCTGGCACGGTGGTTTGAGAGGCTGTGCCGTCGACGTTAGTCGAGGTGATGGCACGGTGCGAGAGGATAGCCTGGAAGAAGAAGTGCTTCCGAGATGTAGAGAAGATGTTGAATAGTACAATGGTGGCGCTTAATTTGGCCAATCCGCACAGATATACTATAAAGCGCAGAGTTGCAGGAGCCCAGACAACGGCTGCTTCCCAGGATGACCAGCACAGCTATGATCCGCAAAGGTCTGCAAGAGAGAGCCACACGAGAGAGTGAGTTACCTGGATATCAAGCGGAGAATCCTACGGAAGTAATTCCTCCGCACACATACGTACGTTACACTCGAACCGACACATAAGAGATCTACGATACACAAGAGCAGTGCTACGGAACATTAAATCATAATGGCTTTGGTGCTAACATTTCCATAACACGCGTACTACTGCTGTACCAGATATGACATCATGAATGACACCAGGTATAGTCTATTGCATGATTGTTGACTCCCTGGGTGTGATACCCGAGAGCCAAGAGACAGGACGATCTTGAAACGATTTTTCTTACACAACATACTTCTTTTTGCGAACAAACTGCCAAAACAAAACAAAATTTAATTAGACTATTAATATATCCTGTTCTGTTTGCCCTCCTGGTATTACTAAGGAAATCCACCGACCTACATCCTTCATGAAGACTCTTGAGGACATGCACAACCTGTAGCACGCACGATCGAAGCATCACACGCAGCTTGCAAATATCACAAGGCTAGTTTACGATTGTCCGGAAATATACTGGATGTGTACTGGATGTGTTAATATTTGTTAACATACTTTGTTTCAGTACCCGCGAGGGAGTTCGAAAGGTTCTGATGGCGTTCTTTCAGCTGCTCATGGATTGCTCCTGCGTGCCCGCGTCCCCAGAGTCACTCCCCCAGTACTTAGTACCGCTGCCGCAACAGCTCACACCGCGCAGAGCTCCGGCGCACTCCTCGCCCACTGCTTCCTGTAACCCGGGCAGTTGTCGGTGTTGTCGCTGGTAAAGGAAAGCTTAAGCTTTAGGCGAGCGCTTCAAGAGCTGACGCCGAACCTCTGCTGCTCTGCTGGTGCTTGCTGCGTCCAGTAGAGCTTTTGTTGCTGTAGAAGTCCCGCTAACGACCTAACGAAGGAGACTGGAAGGAAGGGAGGAATACAGGACACAGGTGAGGATACGGCAATCAGATGGACGGTGTCCCCCCTCCCACCCTACATATTTCAGGAGTGCAGCAGGACGAGTACAGCGCACAGATTATAGTGGTGTGTTTTCGTCCCTCTTTCCGCTTGTCGATGCCCACTGACTGCTGTGCACTGTCCACAGAGCAGCAAACAGCAGTAGACTAGTGCTCAGTACGAGTAGTGATAAGCAGAGTAGGTATGATCAGATGGCCATTGACCAGTCGTAATGTAGACTACTTTGTTTCCCCACAACAAAGTTATTATTGTTATTATCACTATTAATAGACACTTAAATAGACGATTGTCGTATTGCCAATCTAACACTTGGTCCATGCGTGGAAAGAAATGTAATTAGTCTACCTAGTCTATACTTGTAATGTAATCTTATCTTAGATCCTCACTCATGAAACTTACTCAAAACGGGCGATCGATGTAGTACGCAGCTTGCAAGGTTAAGTATCCTAAACTCGTCGAACTCACAGCTGACCTCGTTAGAAAAACTTATTAAAAGATAAAGGAGCGTTTTAATAGAGTGACTGCGAAAAACTTTCTTGGTAGAAATGCTTAAAAAAATTTCCCGAATGTAGGATTTGCGGTATTTTCTCCGAAAACAGCAAAAAAGTACTTTTATCGAAGTAGGATTTGATCGAACGTGCGCTACTTTTTGTCTCTCTGTTTTATTGGCCTACAACGCGCCGAGCATTTGTCCGACGCAGCTCTAATCGCACCACCAGCTGCCTGCTGCTTGCTGTATCGACACAGCCCAATACCCGCTGAGAGAGCACAGACTCGAGAGGTGTAGCTAGAGTATGACGTGGATGAGCGGCGTTGGGGTGTGCCAGCGGGTCGCCCGGCGGCCCGCTGCTACGACGGTGTTTTCTCGCTCGCTTGGTGTCGTGGATAATCTTTCTGAAGTGGCTACTCGTACTCGTGTTCGTTCCGCTATGTTCACAGACCATGACAACAGGACAGCTTGTGTATCATTCCAATTCCACCGGAACGCCATAGCAGCAGCAACAACAGCAGCAGCAGCAGCGGCGGCGCGGTGTGAGGCCGCCGCCGTCTAAGTGTCGGGCGCCGGGCGTGCTCGGAGCGGAGCGCGCCGGCGCGGTGGCGTGCGTACGCTGTGCGCAGCGCTGTGCGCAGCAGCAAGAAGCAGCAGCACGCGACCAGAAGAATGCTCGTGCGAAGGCGGTCCCAAAATTGGAAAAACAAAAACAAAAATGGAAGCTGTTGCTGTTGCTGTTGCCGGTGCTGGTACTGGTGCTGCGTGTTATTGTTGCTGACGAAGATGCCGCCGCTAGCTTCCGCGAGCAATGCTGTTTACTGTGCTGCTGCTTCCTGGAGCGGGATAGCAGCGGCGGCACTGCGGTTATCTCTGCTGGTGCCGCCGTTGCTTGGCTGCCGTCTTGCTGGGGCGGGATAGCAGCGGCGGCACTGCGGTTGTCTTTGCTGGCGCCGCCGTTGCTTGGCTGCCGTCGCTACTCGTACGCTGTTTTTTTGCTCTTTTTTAGCAGCGATGCTTGTTCCAGTTGTTTCTTTTGCCCTAGGATTAAAGTACTAGAACAGTGTATTAGAACAGTGTATTGAGCTCTTGAAAATCCTTTAGGGATAAATTACGTTTCTCGGGAATAAACGTTTCGTACGGCAGCATGCAGCTTCCAGGAAACTAAAAATCTAGTTCGAGCACTATTTCCAGTATGTAAGACGCGCATCCGAGAGCTATTTTAGTTGTGTCGAGATACACCAAGCAAATAAGAATTGCATATAGAAAAAAGCGAAAATTAAAGGAGATCGAGGGCATGCTGAGGTTCGAACTCCTGCCATCAGATTCGTAGCAAAAAGATGGGAGGGAGGAGTGTACCATACTCGTGAAGGGAACCGAAGAGCATGCCGGGATTATTGGATCTTCTTGGTGACGTTGCCGTTACCTATTAATAATAGTAATACTCGTTCGTAACAGCAGCAGCCGCCGCACAACTCTTGTGTACGTGTAATTTCAACAATAACAGCAGCGACAGCACCAGCAGTCCAACAAACAACAAGCAGTATCCAGTACGATGTAATATGCGTAATTTGACATTTTTTTTCACTTTGAGCCGGTAGTTATAGAATGAAAAAAAGAGGGAAAAAAAAGAAAAAGAAAAAGAAACGCAAAGGAAAATGGGATACACACCGATGCTCGAACGTAAAGGGCAGAACATATCAAGAAAAAAAAAACGGGTTCACGTCGAATTTTTTTCGCGGCCTGTGGTAAGAAAACTTCGAGGCTACCCGTCGACTGCCGTGCAAGAACGGCTGATTATGAGACAGACTTTGGTATCTTTTCGCGTACGACCTTACGTACGTGACATCTCGGAACGTAATTTTGGCCAAAACATTATTTAGAAGGAGCTGTCAGTGCACGAAGCGAGACCGGCCGAGGCCGCCCCCGGCAGAGTCGGGAGGGGCGAGCAAGGTGAGGCACGTCCATGAAACAACGCGCCGAGAGGTGGGCCTCAGCTCGAGGTGTTTCCAAGACGGCTCAAAACCTGGTCTAAAACGGACTTTTCGGCTGCTCGCGTGCAGCCTCCGCGTAATCCTCCACGTCTTCATGTACATGTTGATACTCTATATAAGATTTATCGTTTTTTTCGGTACGATATCCGACACTAAGGATGAACAGCACCTATATTTCACCCGGCGAACTACTCTAAAACGGCTAAACTCTTCGATCCCCCCCCCCCCCCTCCCCCTCCCTTGCCCCCCCTCCCGTCCCCTTCCCCGTGCTCTCGGTCGGGTTGCTCTTGCGTCTCATTTCGTCTTCCATTCCCTGCACACGACATGTGTCGGGCGTGTTGGTAAACTCTGCCGGCTTCTCCTAATTTTCACCATGGGATCGCGGCACAAGCAGCAACAGCAGTAGCAGTATATAGCAACAGTAGCAATAGCAGCAGCTGGAGCAGCAGCAGCAGCCATAGTAGCACCAGCGGCAGCAGCAGCAGAAGCAGCAGCGGCGGCGGCGACGGCGGCGGTGCCATCATGTCTGGGGGGAAAATCGCGTTAGACCTGGCCCACAAAGCGGCTGTTATGTCGCTTCTAGCGGGCACTGCTTACGGCACGTACTTCGTCTCGTGCGCCGTGGTGGAATTGCGAAAAGCAGGGCAGGGCGCGGCCAAGCAGGAGGAAGAAAAACAGTCCAAACCCCAGTAGGAGGAAAAGCCTCATCCAACACACACCGCAGGAAAGCAAGCAGCCCAAACGTCGATGGTAGGAGGAAACGCCTCATCCAGCGAAAACCCCAGTAGCCATGCGGCAGGAAGACAAGCTGCCCAAACCCCAGTAGGAAGGAATGAGACACCGAGCAAAGCAGCAGGAAGACAAGCAGATCGAACGCCAGTAGCCACGTAGCAGGCAGGCAAGCAACCCACCCCCCAGTAGGTGAAGGCGCTTCTCACTCAGCCCAGACCCCTGCAGGAGGAAACGCCTCACCCAGCCCAAACCCCCAGTGGTACGTAGTAGGAGGAAGAGGCTCATCCTGCATGTGTGTGGCGGCTCCGATTGAGTTGAAGCGCGGTGCACGGGCTAAACACCTGCGAGCGAGCACAGCAACAAGGGTGTGTGTGCCACACCCCCCTCACCGTTGTCGCATTTGATTGTTCGCGTTTTTTAGGGGAGGGTTCCGGGCGGCGTATTGTCTGGATAGCAACAGCTGACAGTAGCTTCGAGCCCCGAAATCGCTGCTATACGCCTGGCGTAGTGTTGGCTGGGGGTGATGGCGGTTGTGGATACTGGGGGGGTGCGCGGGGCTGTATGTGATGGTTATGGGAGTCGGGGAGGGGTTGGTCGTTTGAGCACGTGCTGGTCTCAGTCGCAAGGTATTGCCGGGAAGATTGTTTCGGTAGAAATTCGCGCTCTGGCGTCAGTATAAATTGAGTTGATTTGCTTTGAGGGTGTATGCAGTATAAATTGAGGGTTTAGAATGCTCCGCAGACTAACTTAAACAGTTCCCCCGCCCTGAACAAATGGTCTCTACAGCAGACCATGTGCTGTAGACCCTGGGGTATCTTAATTGAATTTTTATCGCGCATAAGGTTGAGCAATTCCACTGCTCGTCGATTTTTCATCGAGTGTTGCTGGCCGATATGAGATGTTGTGAAAGTGACTGATAACACATCGGGCAGATCAGATCGTTGATCTGTGCATAATCTGTGTCTTTCAGAGGAGAAGACAGATCCCTGGTCTACGTGATCTGTGTGGCCTTTAAATCATGTTGCCGGGTAGGAGCCGGATGATCTAAATGATTTAGCACATGAGATGGAGCCCCGTCACAACAAAATTCAGAAAAACAAGATAACCGAAAAGTGCTAACTTTCATCATAGCACGCGATATCTACTGCACGCAGAGGACAGGATAGTATTGGCGGTACCTCGTAGTCAAAGTGCGTTTCGTTCGAATTGCAACCAACCACTAGGAGTTTGGGGGGTGTCACCCTACTTGGAATTTTACAGCAGTGTCGAATATTTTTTGCGTAAATAATTTTAGTAAGAGTGTTCACGATATCACGTCCAGGTCGCGCCGCGCACCGACCAAACCGTCTGCTCGGCATTCATCAACCAACCAGCCTCAGGCACGTGGTTGTTGAAAAATCAAAACCTGATAGGGACAACATACTCGTAAAAGTGAGGGATACTTTTCTAGTAAAATGTTCCACACGTCGGACAGATCACGATCTAGATCATCTAGATAATCTGCAGTAGATCCTGTATCTCTGCCGTTACGAGATGTGCAGAATCTGTACACATAGAGGGCACATCCAACCCAGGAATCACGTGCTAGATGATGCACATCGTACGACCCCCACCCGGTAGCAGAAGCTAGACCATACAGATCTTCCCTGAAGAATCTATATCATCACGTGGGGATCGATGATCTGTCGGACGGGTGAAAACGTTGTTTTAACAGCCACGTCGCGCCGCGCAAAACCCTCCGGTTGGCATCCATCCCATCAGCACCGGGCACGTACATTTGTTTGAAACGACGTGGAATCATGAGCAAAACAAAAACTAAGAGAAGCTCAGGCCGCAATCGTCAAAGAAAGCAAAACATAAAAAAATAAGCACGGACGCCTTCGATGTACAGAAACCCGATAAGTTAACTCCGCGCCCATACATTGCTGTGATGACGCGCGTAACGAGCGTACGGCTTCTGACTGCCAATGAAAATCGACGCATGCCGCTTGCGCGTCAGCCCCGTCCAATCGATGCATTCTGCTCTTTGTGCATCAGCCGCACCTTTCGCCTATAGGCAGCAGGGAACCCTAAACGGCCACAATAATTGCGTTTCATCGAACACGTTTCGCACAGAGGGAGACGAGACAGGTTTCTGCGGTAGTACTAGTCCTCCGATGTTGTATTTTGTCCTTCTCATGAACTCATTGCCATAATTTAGTCGGTGGTCAAAGCTAGGTTCTAGAACTCGGCTTAGACTGACTCGTCCCGTTCTCACACTAACTTATTGCCATACAAGTATGCAACAGCACTGAAGAATTCGGCAGTTAAGAATTTCAGGCTCGATTTTTCGACGAAAATAAGAACATGGCGTATTTTGTACTGAAAATAGTGCAAGACACACACCTTGCCTACCCAAGAATTCTTGAATTTCAATACGCGATTCTCAGCTGCTGTTGCCTACTCGTACGAACTGTACTCAAGTTCGTGGTCACAGGACAGGTTCCAGACACTCTGGAGTAATGGAAGAATACCCCAGGAAATGAAACAATATAAAACGTCGTACTGCTTGTTCCGATTCGACTCGGTAATGTCTTGATATACCTGGTAGGTTGGTTATGCTCGCGTCCTGTCATAGGCTGACTAGGCATCCTACCGTAGACAGACATGCATCCCAGGCAAAATGACGTCCTGTCATTAGTTGACATCGCGGCGTCCTACAGACAGATATAAAAGGACAAACATCCTAACCTGGATAGTATCCTAAGGCTGACTAAAAGAGCGTACTAAGCTGATTAGCGTCCTGACATTTTTTTCAACTATTGATAGCACCATAGGCCGAACACTGGACCAATCCGGGAAACGGCGACCCTGCAGTTGAGGCACAACTGCTGCGATTTGTCACCATCATCACGCCAGTTGGCCGTCAGCTATGCATTACCATCATCACCACCACCCTCTTCATCAGCAACAATTGACCCTAAGGCTGTGCAGCATTATTGTCATCATCACTATGATCACCGGCAGCAGCAGCTGACCCTGCAGCTGGGGATAACTGCCACCTGGTATGCATCACCACCAGCACCAGCCACCAGCACCATCATCAATAGCAGCAACAGCGGCGGCGGCCGCGCGTCAGAGGGCGTAGCAACGTCCCCTAAAACAAGCTATAACAAAGCCGCGAGCAACCAAGGGCGTACGGTAAAGCGAGCTAAGCCTAGCCCTGAACGGGCACTCCCCGGCCGGCGCTGGCGTACATCTCGTAGTTCTCCGACACCTGGTAAGAGTCACATCAAAAACAAAAACGCCGACGTTAGGAACTCCCGGGGATTATTAGTGCTACTAACACAATTAACTCAGGACTGATGCTACTAATAGTACGGCAAGAGTGTACCTAAATCGCATGGGGCTCCTCATTTTATAATACATTTCAGGAGCTCTGTACCTTGACCAGCAGCTGCCAGAAAAATCGGAAACACGCGGCCAGATAAGCGATCCCATGGTCAAGGTAGGTAACGGATTAATATACCGGGAAACGCCACTGGTGTCCCACCGATGTTGGGTACAGTATGGGCCTGGCACGTACGTACGATAACTTCCAATTTCATTTATTTTTTAAAAACATTTTTGGCGGATTCACACGACTTGCTCCAGGTGTGATATACACGTGTACCACTATTGGCTTGCTTCCCCCCCCCCCCCCCCCGGGGTATTCTTCCACTCCACAGTGACTGGAGCCTGTCCTGTGACCACGGACTTGATTATGCGAGTTAATGTGAGAACGACAGTAAGTTAGTTGAGGAATGCTAACAAAAGTCATGAAGTTTTCGCGAAAAAGTGCTATCCCCTGCCGCGGCCCGCCTCTGAGCGCCACCATCTATCATCTATCAGATCGAAAAACAGACTTCGAATAAAGCAGTCTGTGGTCGCAAACAAAAAAAAAATGACATCAACCAAGGGGGACAGTCTGTGGTCGCAAAACAGAACAAACCATTGGAATCAAAGAAAGGGGACAAGAACACAAAACCATCAGTGCCTTGAAAACAAAAACGAAAAACCGCACGGTCAAGAGGAAAAACGACAACAAAAGAAGCTCGAAAAAAGAAAAGAAAAACGCAACAGCAAAGGTGCATATGCTACGGCACGAGAGGTATACAAGTACATAATATTTTCTGAGGCCGCTAACTTGAAGAGCTCACACCCTCACCACAACCACGACTTTTGACAAAAATATAGTAAGGTGTAAACCGATGAACATCAATCCCAAGGCCCAAGTATCGCATGAAGACACGGGCAAAACCCAAATTGTATAATACCTGGTAAAGGTATCGAGGTGTCTCTTAGTCCAGAACATTAATCATTATGGACAATAACACCGACGAATCAGAGCAACTCTTTACCTTGGGATGAAAGCACGGATCGTAGCTACCATTATTCTTGTTGATATCTTCATTTGTTGTTGATGTTCACCCCGGCAACATCCGTACGAGTCATACATATACTACCCAGGTCAAAGACAGAGCAAAAAGAGCTGTAGGTTTCTGGGTGGCTATCTCACCTTCTTGGCCTAACCTTATAGGGAACCTTCTTAGGGTTCGGCCGAAGAAGGCCGGCAAGTCCAAGGCGTTGACTAAACCGAAGGGGCGAGGTTAACACCAAGTCTGGGTTTTGCAGATGGACAAAAACTGGTGCACCAACCAAAGTGTATGGAGCTCAAGTTTTTTTTACCCGGATTTCCAGGAGGATCTATAAAAAAAAAAAAAAAAAAAGTCATACATATTCTTTCAAAGGATGATAAATCTGTAAAAACGAGCGGTCGGTGTATCACGCAGCTTACACAGATGACTATCGATCCTAAATGTGTCGAACTCACAGCTCACGTATGTGTAACAATTACGAGTTCTCCCTTCGGAGGTGAAATATAAGGAGGCAGTATGCTATTTAGGCAGAATAAAAAGTGAGCGTAGAACCCAAGCACTAAACATAATACGTAGCAGCGAACAAAGTAGAGAATGAATAATTATATACAATTTAAGTGCTACCTCCACCGTAGCATATGTCAAAAGTAAACCAAAAACATCAAAGCAAACGCAACGAAAAACATCAACAGCACGAGAAAAACGGAAAAAATAGACATCGATACTCACCACCGCCCAGTTGACGACGTTCCAGAAGGCGCTGATGTACTCGGGGCGGCGGTTCTGGTACTTGAGGTAGTAGGCGTGCTCCCACACGTCCAGGCCGAGGATGGGGAACATAGCCGTGCAGGCCGCGCCGTCCATTAGGGGGTTGTCTTAAGGGTTTCCAAACGAGAGGGGGGGGAGGCGGGGGTAGTGGGGTTATGAGCCGTGTTTTGCGCCCTTCATCACGGGGTTGTCTTAAAGGTTTCCAGTGTAATGAAGGGGGGGTGGAGGGAGGGTAGTGGGGTTATGAGGCGTGTTTTGTGTCTATGGGAGGGTTCTACTAACGATCTCCACCGGCGAGGGGAAAGGGGCATGGAGGGGGGCGTAGTGGGGTTATGGCGCATGTTTTGTATCAGGGGATTGTCTCAAGGGCTACCGGGTCCGGTGCGTAAGACAGTAGGCGTGCTCCCACACGTCCAGGTGGAGGACGAAGGGCAAAGCTGTGCCAGCCGCGCCGTCCATCAAGGGGTCGTCTTAATTAAGGGTTCCCAGTGTGCGTGAGGTGGGGCGGGCGGAGGGGGGTTGCGAGCCGTGTTTTGCACCCTCCATGAGGGGGTTGTCTTGAGGGTTCCGGTTATGGTGTTGAAACCATTTTAGAACTGCAACAACATCCCTGCTCATAGCCCAAGTATTTGACCCCGAAAGCGTGTGTACAGTAGCACTGAAGGGGTTCATGTAGTAGACATCCCCCCCACACACGTCCAGGCTGAGGATGGGGAACATAGCCGTGCCGGCCACACCGTCCATCAGGGGGTTGTCTTCAGGTTTCCAGCGGGGGGAGGGGGGGGGGGGGGCGTAGAGGGTGGTGGTGGGGAAATTTGCTTTGCGAGGGGATTGAGCGGAGGGGGGATGATGGGGATATGAGGTTTGCAAGGCGATTGTCTTGAGGGTTTCCATTGGGGGCACGGGGTGGTAGGGGGGTGGTGGGGTTATGAACCGTGTTTTGCAGCCTCCAGCCCCGGGGATATTTTTATCCCTTTGGGACCCATGAATAGCGGCAACAACAACCACGATTGAATTTATTAAGCGTTTATTACGGAGATCAGTACTTATTACCAGGTAGTAGGATTACTGTAATAATGCGTGAGATGGCACCCGGGTGCGATTGCTTTTTCAACTAATTCCTTCCTTGGATTTTCATCGCGCCTTGGTACGATAACTCCGATAAGTGCGATAACTCCGATTAATCCCTTGTACCAAAAATAAAAGGGGAGGGGAAGATACGACTCAGTTTTTTTTGGTGCCTTTGCATTCGAGAACTCGTGTGTTGCCTGGTCTACACACCATACGAAGCCTTACAAGAACACAGTCGTAGCATTGGAGAGATTGACTCTGACTCATGCTTCCATTCTTGTGTCTGCTTTCATTCCGGTAGCAACGGATTTCCGTGATCGGAAGAGCAGGCACCGGGTAATTTGTCACCGTGCTTGGGCGCGTGTTGTACAGGCTGGGCTGGCCGAGAATCGCATTTCAACTTGTCAGGCCTTTTCCCAACCATTAGGAACTATTACAAGTCCGAATTTGGCAGCAGTATTGCTGAGCCGGCAGCGCATTTGCCGACGTTGGAATTATTGGAATCTGAACGATTTCGTCGAGCAACTCGAGGAACACCCATTTGCCGTCAAATGCCAACACTAAATAAAGTCTATAAACAAAAGTCCAATGAAAGATGTCACTGGTATTCGGCGCGAACATTGCTTGAGGCATGGTGCAACGACCGATATCTTTACGGTAATCCAATTCGATCTCCATCAAGAGATATGGAGTATATATGCCCCCTGTACGAAGTCAAGACATTCCGATGAAATCCACGAAATCCGGCATTCTATGTGGCATGGAAGTGTTTGGTAAACTAGAGAGTAGCGAGAAAACGATCGCTATCCTAGGAGATAGATGGTGACCGCAGACGGCGAAACAGGACTGGGATAGGGTGAGCAAACAGTTTCTATGTGATATTTGGAAGAAGCGTAATGAGCGCCCAAATGTTGGAGGTGTCTCTATTAGGAGTAGGAACGGTGCTCCATCTCGAAAGGGATGCGTGGTCAATGGTCAAATGACTAAGGCAGGCAACAAATGAATACGCCCCCCCCGCAATGTCTGCCTGGTTGGTGAAAACCCGACGTGCTCCGTCCCGGCAAAGTAAGGATACAAGGGTCTATGGCCATACGACTACGGCCATGCACAAACTGAGTATACCCCCCCGCTCCCGCTCCCCTTGCTTTGCTCACCCTGGTTAGGGGTGCCCGTGATAGCGAGCTTTCCGTCGGCCGTGCAGCCAAGCCAAGCCCACCCCGATCCGAAAACGCCCGCGGCCGCAGCGCCAAACTGCTCCTTCATCGCGTCCATCGACCCGAACGATTCGTCGATCGCTGCTGCCAGCTGCACATATAGCATTCAATTAGAACGAGGATGGAGAGAGGGAGGGGGAGGGGGAGGGAGGGAGAGAGAGAGGAAGGGAAGTAGGAAGGGGGGGAGGGAGGGAGGGAGGGAGGGAGGGAGGGAGGGGAGAACAAGGTGGGGCGGGTCCAGCAAAGGACCATGAGGGGCGCAACAAAACATAAAAAGTAAAGCGCGTCCACCCAGCCGGGGGCCAAAACCCCCCAGAACGACCAGCAGTACTTGAACAGGGTCTCCATGAAGGCGAGTCACCCCAAAAGTAGAACACGTTAAATCCACGCATACATCGCACCTCGTGTTACCTTAGCGTGTTGGAACTGCGGTGCGCCCAATGGTTCGGACTTGTTTTTCCTCGATCGGGACGCTTCGTACTTTAGCTGTTGTGATGCCACCGGCTACGTAGACTCCAGGGAAACGAGCTATTAATACTAATAATGTGATATTACCATCAGCATCATCATCATGACCATCATGATCGTGATCATGACCATCGTCAGCGGAGGTACCCAGTTTTTATCAGGCTCCTCTAACATACGGCGCGCTATATCTACTTAAAAGTCCAAAAACGATTTTCTTCGAGAAATTTTGTCCACCAATCCCGCAAACAACGTACACGATGGCAGAACAACAACTTAGTTACTACCTGGTAGTAGATTGGGTAGAGCTCAATAATACTGGTACATTCCAGTACGTCATGTTGGGCGCCAACGTTGGAGTGGTTGCAGAGAGTGTTCCAGCAGATGCAGTGGCGGTATATAATACTGGAGAATGGTACCGGCTCCAGATACTGGTACACAATACTGATACACCAACACTAGCTGTTTCATAGTTCTGGCGGCACATAATACTGGCGCATACCTTTCCGGAAGGAGAGCCGCTGCTGGCGTGGTTGCAGAGGGTGTTCCAGAAGAGGCAATGGTTGTAGTGGCCTGCCGAGGAGAAAAAAGGTAAATTTCCAAAAAAAAGAGACGATTGTGAGAAAAAAAAAAACGCACGGCATATCAGGATCGACGTCGCCCGAGTCGGCTTCAAAAGCGAGAGCGTAACACATGGAAGATAACGTCTGTATTACCACAACCGAAGGCAAAAAAAAATCTCGAGTACGAGCATTCTAACCAAAAAAAAAACAAGACACCTCACCCGTGAGATCAAGCTTTTTCGTCGAAACTCAGATTTGGGGCCAGCTGCGTGTGATTTACTTCGATTGCGCGTGCTAAGGGGTGGGTATGCCCTCATGAATGACGTAGGTGGGTGACGCCCATACGTGCTACCTGGGTCATCGCTCGAGTCGTACCACCGAGGCGTGCTTCCGTAGGGGAAGCAGTTTTTGGCCATTTTCGTTTTCTGAATGACGGCCCGCCTTGACCCGAAATCGTCGGGATAATGCCGTTCATATTTTGAACGGTTTTTGTTCGTTTGTATACCCACCTCGCCCATGAGTTGGTTGGTTCGTCGGTTTGGTTTTTCAGTTTACGCTGAAATCGATTTCTGATGAGGTATAGAGCTTCTCAGGTCAAGAACCTTGAAAGGAAAAAAAAAAAACGTGTACCTCTATCGTATGTAGCATGTGTCACCAGTCTTCCTACCGGTATTTTCCCCGTATCATACCATCCTCCTAATCCTGCCCCTGGAGTTACTTGCCATAATTAGTTACCAGTACAGTCGACCCCGCTTTAAGGAAACCAAAATTAAGGAAACTTCCCCGCGTTAAGGAAATATTTTTCGAAGCAAAACCATACGTTTCCTTAAAGCGGGGTCGACTGTAGTAATAGTTATCAGGTCGCCAACTAAGTGGCTTTAGTCGACTAGGTGGGCCGCAAAAAGCCCCGCCCGGCCGAGGGGGCGCCGCTGGAGGCAACCCCGGAGGTCCCGCCGGAGAACCAGGCAAGCCAGGCAAAAAATTGCGCTATTTGGCTTTATTTTGTACACAAAAAAAAATATGAAAAAACGACCAAGTTTATCTCTGGTTTTGAGCACCAAACAGGTGCGTTGTAACGTTCATCTCAGTTTATCGTGCGTACCAGAAATAAGGGCATACCGTCCCGGTGTGGGTCTCTCACTGTTGTTAAGTTGTGTCGTAACGGTACGTACACGTGCGACAGGCAGTAAGCACACAGCCCAAAACAGCAGAACACAAAACATAAAATAGGTTGGAATCTCTCCCGCGACAGGAGCATAGAGAATAGACTATCAGTCGCCGGTGATTGGAGAACGATTCATAGTTGCACCAACAACGAGCATGCCATACGACTTTTCTTTTCTTGTCTTTTCTTTTCTTTGTTTCTTTTTTCCGATTGACTTGCGTCTGTCGTGCGTATGCGTAGCGATAGGTACTACGTGCAATATATACGTGGGTAGTATTTCTTGGGTGGCAAGCGGTATAGTCGGTTTTTCCAGGCGCGAGTAGTGAGACGTATGCACCAGTATGGACCTGGCACATCGTAGGCTGACTCCCGATTTCCCTTTTTATACGATATGTTTCTGGTGGAGGCATGAATTGCGTCAGCTGTAATATATGCGTGTACCACCTTTGGTTTGTTTGTGTTTTTTCCCTGGGGTATTCCCCAGCTCCAGAGTGACTGGAGCCTGTCCTGTGACCACGGACTTGATTGTGCGAGTTAATGTTAAAACAACAACAACAACGACCCTCGCTGTTATTGAATGGACTACCAGCGAACACCAAGCCAAAATATGCTCTAAGATTGCCCGTTTCTGAGCTCGTGCAGAAATAATCAGGCAAAGCGTTGTCGCAGTGAAGAAGAGAAATAGGAAATCCGGACGCAACGCCGGTGGGCCGCCACGAGTTGCGGAAGGAGCCGCCTTTACCACAACGCGTCGGATTATTATCCAAATAATGGAAGTCGGGGAAATTTTGCTGTGGCACACGTGTGGTTCCAGTGCAATCCACTGGGCTATGCGGTGGGGGGGAGGGGGAAAGGATTTTTTTTAAACTGCTGGAAACACTACCTTAATAACCTAAACTCCAACCCCGACCCTACCCAAAGAACCTTGCCCCGAAAAAATCCGATTTTTTCTTTTTTTGAAAAGTTGGTCCGACTACATGAAAACTCATGCAACAAAATATTCCCCGATTTCCATTTTTTATCCCAGATAATGACTGACTGGTGTGGTTTAGCCTGCTGCGCAGAAGACCCCCCTCTGTGCTCGCATCGTGGTAGTACTACAGTAGGTACGCCGGGAAATACGTACTCCGTATCAAACAAGCCTTCCTACAAGCAAGGAAACCCCAGTACGGAAATAGTTGCAAAGCTGGCACCGCCGCAACTAACTAGAATACCTAGCCTAACATCTAGCTGGCAACTTCTAGTTAGCCAACACACATCCCTGTTTGTAGTACTGCCCGGTGAGTCAGTACCCCTAACCCCGCTGACACATTATTTGCCTGCTTCATTAATACACCACAAATTGAAACCGAAGACCAACTACATTATTGTTACTACCTGGTATTGTTTTTGCCCTTCGACAAGCTAGCGTAGATGCCGTTCCGATCTAATTTGAACATTCCTCCGCAAAGCAGCAGCATCTCTACTATGACGTTCTGCCGACCAATTCCTGCTAGTGATATATTTAAATTCAAGTACAGACATATTGGTATATTTTCGTATCAACATACTCAAAATTGATGCTTGGTACTTGCTATATGCTTCGTATCGGTATGCAGTACTGTTTGTACTGCTAATACCTTGAGGATGTGTTAAGTTCGAACTCAAGGATCGATCTGTAAACACTTTGAGGGTGTATTAAGTTCAAACTCGAGGATCGATCTGAAACACATTTCCCCTGTTGGCAATCAAGAGCTGAGAGTACAGTAGGCTGAGAGCCCAGACAACTGCTAATGGTGGCCTCCGAAGGGAGGGAGACGATAATAAGAATGTGTATACTCTACATTATGTACCCGGGTATCTACCCGGGTACCAGGGTTGTAGTCGGGTTTCCACCCGGGTATCAGGGTTGGTACTCGGGTATCTGCCCGGGTATGACACAAGTAACTCAGCGTATAGAACTACTTACAACATCCTTCCCCACTCCAGAGGTCGAATATTCTCCCACCTCTCAGCTATCCTCCGCGCTTAATTGCCGACGTGAGCATTATTTTTTTCCGGCTCCATCCGTGTATGGATCTTTGGTATTTCGGTCGAATTGTCAAGGCGACAGACTTTCAGGTTTGAGGACGTGAGTTCGAGCCCCACAGACATCAGTTGCATTTATATTCAAAACATCAGAGTGTTTGCGAAAGTTTTTAGAAATTTACCTCGCCAGAAAAAACACTGAAGGTAGGAATAGGGCAAACTCTTGAAAAAAGGGCGAAAAAGTACTTCAGCAAAGGTAGGAATATGACGAAGCGTACGGTACATTTTTGCTCTCAATATCATTGGTTTTGGCTTGAAAACACCGAGCATCTTCCATGCCTCCCACGCACCACCTGCGCTGCTTGCTATACACACAACACGTCAACCGCTGGAAGCACAGAGGCTCGAGAGGTGTAGCTGGAGTATGACGCGGACGAGCGGCGTTGGGTTGCGCCAGCGGGCCGCCGGCGGACTGCAGGCGGCCCGGTGCTACGGTACGCCCTCGCCCGCTAGGTGTCAGGATGCGTCGTTCCAGAATGGACTACTCGTACTCGTTCTCGTGACAGCATGTTGACAGCTCCTTCGTGTAATTCCACCGCGGTAGCAGCAGCAGCAGCAGCAGCGGTGGCGGCGGCGCGCCGCTGCGGTCTATATGTCGGGGCGCCGGGCGTGCTCGGAGCAGAGCGTGCCGGCGCGGTGGCGCGCGTATGCCGAGCGCAGCAGCAGCAGCAGCAGCAGCAGCAGCAGCAGCGACGAGAAAAATAGTCGGTCCCAAAATCGAAAATTGCAAAAATGGAAGCTGTTGTTGTTGATGCTGCTCGTCGTGGTGCTGATGCTGTTTGTTTTTGTTGCTCAAGCTGATGCTGCCGCTAGCTGTGCTATTGCTGCATGCGGCCGTGGGATAGCAACGGTGGCACTGCTGTGTTCATTGTTCGTCCATCGTTGCTGGGCTGCCGTTGCTACTCGTACCTACCTGGTACGCTGTTTTTTTTGTTTTTGTTTCTTTTATTGGCTTGCCGCGTTGCCGCACGTCCCCACACCCCCTCCTCAATTTCGGAGGCGTCGCCTGCAGGATTTTTTTTACCTCTAGCGCAAACACACCAAAATCTTGGCGGGAAGGCAATTCAGTTTTTTAGCGGAAGGAAAGTAAATTTCTAAAAATGTATTTTCGCAAACACTCCCACCTCTTTAATATTTTTTTCAATTTTTTTTCTACATTATATTCGCACGTCTCCAGCTTTGTTTTCGACATTTTTTTTCGCGTTCCATGCAGGAATCCTTCTGGTCTTGATTTTTTTGTGGTTTTCAATACTACTGTAAATCCTCTATTTTCTTTTTTGGCTTGGCTACTGCTGTTTCATTCGTACCCGTGGTACGCGGATACTAGGCACCAGATATTTAAATTGTTTTCCTCTGTTTAGTTGAGATTGACCAGGTTTGAACGTACTACGCACCGCAGTGCTAGCTCAGCAGAGCAGCACCGTGCGGTGCCGTGCCCTGCCGTGCAGTGCGGCACTGCGCGGTGCTGTGCCGTACTGTGCCATGCTGCGTGCCGCGCTGTATTTACTCTTTCGTACATGCCAAGTCTCATTCGAGTATCATCCAGCAGTATCGACGCACACCACACCAGGTTTGTACATTGTTGAATCACATTAAATGCTCCCAGCTCAGCTCAGCTCCAGCTATAGAGCTCAGCAGCGCGCAGCGCAGCGCCGTGGGGTGCCGTGGGGTGCCGTGCGGTGCCGTGCGGTGCCGTGCGGTGCCGTGCGGTGCCGTACCTTGCCCTGTGGTGCGGTGCTGTGCTGTGCCGTACTGTGCTCTTTTTCGAACATGTAGTACCAGATATCATGCGAAGTGCCAGGTACCAGGTTCCGGTATGTACGTACGTGTGTGCGCGTCTTTTCGCTTTCTTCATTGATTGTCCCCCCTCTCGGTCCTCTTCGCGTTTTTTTTTGTCTCGCAAATTACACTCGCGCTGCCGATCAGAACGTAACATCGCCAACAAGCACACAGCACACCTCTGGGCAACCAGGTCTGCAAAAGTAGCTCTTGGCATTATCAAATCGCTAGTTGCACCAAATCATGGGCCTCTTCTTTCTGCCCCGTTCACATGTTAGTTGAAATCTCCCTTGCGCGAGCGTAGCGGGCGGCGTCAGCCGCCCGCGGAGCGGAGCCTTTGTGTACCATACAAATCATACCCTTGCACTACTTCGTGTTGATAAAAGTAGGGGCAAATCTCACCACCGCCGGCGTTGCGGACGCCGCCGCCGGTCTTGATGGCATCCTTCTGGAGCTCCAGAACCGAGGGGGCGGTCTTGCCCGCCATCGCCTAAGGTAGCGAGACGTTAACAGAAAAATCGAGGAGGGGGTGGTTTTAATGCGCAAAACAGCGTGTCCCAAAACACAACAGGACAGCACCGACACACAAAACCGCAGAGAAAGAGGGAGGGGAGAGAGGGCCAAACACAACAGACACAGCAAAAAGTGGCCAAATGTACTACCTGGTACATTTTTGAGGTGGTCCGAATACTATTTTCAGGAAACTCAAAACGAGCGGCGACGCCGCGCTCGGGGCGTAGCCTTGGCTGGGTTAGGGTTGGTGTTCTAGGCAGGGTTGGGGTTAGGGTCGGGTCGACACCCTTTCGTGATTATAAAAACGTACACTCGAAAACCCAATCAATGATAATTTTCGTACTGCCGTATCTAACGATGGTGTGTTTTGGGGTGCCACAACTACTAGTGAAGCGACCTCTCTCACCTTGTTAGCGTTGGCCACGTAAGCGGCGTGGTGCTTGTCGTGGTGGAACTTCAAGTTGAAAGTCCCCATCGAGCAGGTCATAGGACGACGTCGTTAGATTCATTAAGTTGGAGGAGGATGTTGAAAGATAGACCAGGTACAACGTCGTGCAAAGGGAGGGAAGGACACAGGAAATACGAGGAGGAGGGGGAAAGTTCAAGTTAGGCGCGTTGTTGCGTAGGAGGCGACGTGAGTGATAGAGGCGGACGCGGGGGCGTCATCACAAAAATACAAACCAAAATATACAACCAGCCAAACCCAAACCAACCAAAGGCCAAAACCATAAATACAACAATTACCAACCAAACCAAAACCATCCACCAAAACCAAAATCAAATGCAACGAACGAAAAACTAAACCCCAAAACAAAAATACCTTCATGGTGGCGGCGTCGATGAAAGGCTCGAGCGACTCGACGGGGCACGGGAGGTCGGGAAGGGCGCGAGGCCCGTTGGCAGCGGCGGCGAATATGCCGGGGAATACCGCACCACCAAAACAATCCAAAAGACAAAACCAATACCCCCACCACCAACCGAAACCAAAACCAACATCATCCACCATAAAACCTAAATCACCCAACAAAATCAAAATCAATACCACCACGACCAAAAACAAACGAAACCAACAACCAAAAACCACATCACCTGGTAGCGCCGTCGATGTATGGCTCATGTGACTCGTACGGGCACGGGATGTCCGGGAGTGTGTAAGGCCCGCCAAAACAGTCAACCAACAACAAAATTAAGCCAACGAGAAGCCAAAACCAAAACCGTTAACCAACACCAAAACCACCGACCAAAATGGAATGAAATACCTTCATAGTGGCGGTGTACATGTAAGGCTCGAGCGACTCGTAGGGGTACGGATGGGCCGGGAGTGTGTAAGGCCCACCAAAACAGTCAATCAAAACCAACTAAAGCCAACGAGACACCAAAACCCAAACCACCAACCAAAACCAGGAACCACAAACAAAATGAAATACCTTCATAGTGGCGGCGTCGATGTAAGGCTCGAGCGACTCATAGGGGTACGGGAGGTCGGGCAGGACGTAAGGCCCGTCGGCAGCGGCGGGGAAGGCGCCAGAGAACACAGCACCCGCGGCGACGGCGGTGGCAGCGGCGGTCTGGTGTGGAAACCCCCGCGTGCATTGTGAAGATAGAGAGGGGGGATTTAGGGGGGGGTTAGAGAGAGCGTGCACGTTGTGGAATAGTGTTCATATATTGGCGTGCGTTGTGCACATAAAGAGATGCTATTTAGGGCGGGAGGCACACGGCGTTGCGTGGTAGGGCACAGTGATAATTGAATATGGGCGTGCGCTGTGAAGATAAAGATGGGGTTCCTATGGGGGGAGGGGGGTCACATAGGGTATGGTTGGTGCTGCAATATGGAATAGTCATCACTGCGTGCATTGTGTACATAGAGAGGGGATACTATTTAATAGGCGGGGGGGGTTGGAGAGCATGGCCAGTGCGGAATGTGGAATATTGATAATTGAATATTGGATTAGCAACTACTGCATCACGTTATCGCTTTCTCTCCCTTCTCTGTGTTTCGCACGATAGCAGTTTAACAACCTTCTGGCGCGCCATCACCGTACCGGACCGCCCGTCTTGCCGCCGCCGTGGAGTTGCGGCGGGCGCGTGAGGGTGATCTATACCACTAACCAACGAGTTATTCGCAAGCATGCTCGCTAGCACCTCGATAGCGTCAACCGGTGTGAGCTGCTCGATGGGGTCAGGAACGCAGGATAGTGATCGCTGCCTCTTGGGCAAGCAACTACTGTATCACGTTATCACGTTCACTCTCTTCTCTCAGTTTTGCTTCAATACCAGGTACATACTTTTGAAAACGATTTCAAACACGTCAGTTGTGAGTTCGACCGGTTGAGCAGTCGATATACGACTTTCGCAAGCTGCGTGATAGTTCGCTCGCGCGTTTTTCGTATTAATTCCTCTTCAAGGATACAGGTTAGCGATGCCCTGGATTCTGCCGGGGTCACAAGACAAGTCTCCCGCACACGCAAGCACGCAAGCACTCGCTCGCACGCGCACACACCTTGATGGCGTCAACCCGGGTGAGCTGGTCAACGTTTCCCGAGGAGCTCATGGTGACCATGGAGGACTTGAGAGCAGCCCTCGTGGACACCGGCGTGCCCACGAAGGCGGATGCGCATGCTGCAGAAGCGGGAAGCGAGAAAAACAAAGAAAAAGGTTGGCGCAGCAGCAAGAAAAAAAATCAACACGTTCATGGGAGACACGAAGCCCATAAGTTCTTCACACATTTAACTCAACGCCAAAAACAAGCAGTCCGTGGTCACAGGACAGGCTCCAGTCATTTTGGACTGGAATAATAACACCACATGAAAAACAAAACGACCCACGAGTCATATATACACCATGAGACCTACCAGGTATCGTAGGGACATCGCTGGATGTCGCCAGTACGTATCCAGGCGTACTTCGCACAAAGCATGCAGCTAGTCCCAAAACTCTTATCTCGGCTATACCACATGCTGTTATGTTGTTATGGTGTCCCCGTTTCACTTCTATTGTGAGGAGGCGTTGCCATTCCTCTGGAAGATGAATTACTTGCCCTCTCTGTCAGATATTTCGAAGGCATGTGAGGACGCAAGAGCTATGAACCATACCAACGATACCACGTACGAGTGATCAAGTACAACTCAAGACAACAACCGGCACGGTAGTCGGACCTTCCCCATACTGCCACTTTGTAACCAGGGTACCGCGAGAGAGTAGTAGCTTGACAACCACATTGCGTCGTCGGCAGGATGTTATGATCCATTCTATCCATAGATCCATGGTACGAAGGGTTCGGTAGTTCAACTGATAGACTACTCTCGGGGGGTCGGGTGGCGCTCGGACGCAGCCGGTGCTCGAATCGTATCCTGGGTTGGGGGTGGGGTTGGGGTTTAGGGGGTTGGGGTTGGGGTTAGGGTTTATAGGGTCAGGGTTTATAGGGGCTATGGCGTTTTGTCCAAAAGCGCTTCTCGTACATACTTCCGAAAAGACAACACGCCTCGGACAGATCCCCCTACTTGGTTTAGACCGTTCAGGGAAGATTTAGATGGTCTTCTAGCTCATGTTACCGGATGGGAGCCGTGAGCCGTACGATCTGAATGATGTAGCACGGGTTTCCTGGTTACCTGGGTTGGATCTGCACTCCATCGATACAGACACATATCGATTAATAGATACAGATCTCGTAACGGCAGGCACGGGATGTATTCTGTAGGTGATCTACAACAGTATATCCTGTTATGTCCGACGTTTGCAATCTTACGATGTTTTTTCCATGATGTATGCTGTAAGAGCGTACCGGGTACTTGTGTATTTACATGGCTCGACTGCTGCCACGCTGTCACCCTTGCCGACGGGAATTCGAACCCGTGTGAAACGGTGAAACTACTGCTTGCTGTACCAGGTACCTTTTTCCGTCGTTGTTGACCAGCGCTATCATAGAGCGCGAGTTGGCAACCGTCGATGAAAATAGACCATCTAATGGCAGTATAGACAATGTTGTGTACTGGTAGTGTCAAAAGCTGCTACGTACAACCTCTGGGTACAACGGCTACACCCTTGCCCAGCAGTACCGAACCTTCATGACATCCTCTCTGGTACGCACTGGTACATACCAGGTATGTCGGTAATCTTCTAGCGGTACAGCAGTATCATGTACCGGTACTGGTCCTACACGGCTGGTCTTACAGTGCAGCCGTAGCAGTACGTACATAGCGACACGACACCACCTTCGTCAAGGGATTTTTCATATCCTCATATTACACGATGACATGAACAAGGCACTGGCAGTACCAGGTTTATTTCACCGCGTAACCAATCAGCAATATCAGCAATTATATACCAGCATGTTTTGTACCAGCGTTTACAGACCGGAGCACTATAGCGGCCGAAACTCAAAACCGAAACAGCACGCGCCGCCTCGATTTCTCTATCGCAGCATTTCGTTGGTCCCATCATTTAATTTTCTTTTGTGCGAGGCTGAGAATCACAGGAGGGAATGCATAATCATGGCATGGCACACGACAGCTCTACATGAAAACACAACATTGAACAACCGACGCCACCCAAGCAGTGCCTGTGGTGCTGCCCACACACAACGGCTCACAAACCAGCTTGCAATGCGCAGCAGAGGCTCGCATTGGAGGCTCGCATTGGAGCCACCCGCAACAACGCAAACGAGTACGAAGGCGGGCAATAAAAAACATCCAGAAAACATGGGATGGCAGCTACAAGAAGAGGAGAAATCTCAAACCCAGGAATGCAGGAAAACGTGCTTTGGACGAGCTAGGGAGTCTGCCGCGCCCATCTGCGAGCACGATTTAAAACCGGCACCGCACCGCGCAGTACCTTCAGAGGTTCTCGCTCGTGCGAGGTTTCGGGCCTAGGCCTTAAAACGGGCTAGCAATAGAACATGCACGGTCGCAGCAGGCACATGTCTTTAGAGCCCCCTGGGGGAAGAGAGAGTGTTTTCCGATTTTCAGGATTTTTTTTTGTAGGAACTTCGAGTTGCAAAGCACGCAAGCGTGCGCGACGGCCCCTAGCTGCTGTAGCGTACCTGCGCCGCCGAGGAAGACGGATGCGGTGAACTTCATGTTGAGGTGGAGTGCTTGGTGGAGAGATATGCAGCGGTAGAGTAGTTAGTTTCTGGTGTGGCGTGCGACGCAGACGGAACCAAAAGGATGTGCACCAGTTCAATGCTGATTAAACCCGGAACCATACCGCCTCATTGGAACTCCTTGCATCTCGAAAAGCTTTTGTGCAACATTGACTGCTGCTACCACGCCGTGGTGGGTACCTCCCAAGTCCCGTGGTCTGTCGTACTCCTACCGCGTGGGGAAAGAGTGGTGGAACACCACAGAGAACTATCACTCTCTCTCTGTCGGGACAGCCGGAAAAAGAAAAATGATACGATCTGCTATGATGACGCCGATGAGGGGGGTGCGAGTAGCAGCAGTCCTAGCCCTGTTCTTGCTCTTCGCATGCGAAGACATCCCTCTCGCGGTTGGGTTCCTTGCACCAGTCCCGGCATCCACCCGCACACAGCAGCTGCTGCTGCCGCCGAACCCTCATGTCTCCGCCGTACCTCCGTCTCACGCAGAGCGCAGACCGTGCCGTTGCAGGCACGCGACTGCGGAAGCATTGACAACGTTTAACCGCCGCGACAGATACAGGCAGTCGCAACGGCAGCGCGTGCCCGTTCCTCATCGAACAACAGCAACAAGAACGACTAAAGGTGTATCGTGCCGTGCCTCCACAGAGGACGCTTCCTCCTCTTCACCTTCCCCTGACAGCCGACCGCACGACTCCGGGGCAGGGCGAGGGGCGGGGGTAGGGTCTGTTGCGTCTAGCGCCGTCATCACGTCATCGCAGGATCATGACAACGAGAGGGAGAAGGAGGAAGAAGAGCAAGCAGAAGCGCAGAATGTCGCAGGCAACTGGAGTTCTTCGACGAGGCTCATCCCGGCAGCAACAGCAGCAGCAGCAGCACGAGCAACAGCAGCAGCAGACTCTGTTGTGGATGCTTTAGGTGAGGCAGTGGGGGTGTCGGCTCCGGCGGTCGCGGCTGAGGGAGGTTTCGCATCGACGAATGGGCTTGGGCTTGTGCCGGGGGATAATGCACCTTGGACCGAGTTCGAGGACTGGCTGCTGCAGGATACTTACTCCAGGTATAGTACTACTGCTGTACATATGATTCAGTGTAACATCGTTGCTGCTGCTGCTCTGCTCTCAAGACAGCGCTGCTGTTGGCCGGTGCACTGCTGCTGTCCCGGGTGCAGCTGCTGTGTCGCTGGGCAGTGGTCCACGTCAACAAAATTGCTGCTGCCTTTGTGCTGCTGCGTATGTTCTGACACGTAACTACTTCTACTGCTGTACTGCATGTGATGCAACCTAAGTCGTTACTGCTAGGCACACTACGGGTTATTTTAGCTACATACTTAGTCGACCGATTTTTAGATGGTTTTACCTAGCGAGGCCACACGTCGTGCCAGGGCGATTTATATAGGGAACCGCGAGCAACAGCGGCTATCTTACGGCATACGCTTGGCGTTTTAGTGGCTGACTGTCATGGCTCTTTTGGAGACGCACGAACAGCCAGGTAGCCTTTGGAAGATCTGTAGGCAATCACGCCCTGGGAACGGGGTGGAAACTCTCGAGACACTGCTCGCGCAAAACATGACACCAGGTTTATGCGAAACCGAGGCTGGGCCAGCACACCGTGGTCCTCTTGTTGGGTAGGTGCCCCGTATCAGCTTGTGAGCTATCTGACTACCCCCCCTCCCCCCTGCCCCCCTCCCCCCCCCCGCCTCCCCCGCCGCCATCCCCTTTTCCCTCCCCCCGTCTCCCCCCCTCTCCCGGGGAAGATATGCCATCGGTTCGGGAAAGCACGTCTTATGGCGACGGATGGTGCGGGAGGTACCAGAGCTGATGGAGAGGACTCCTCGAGATGCGCGCGAGAGGTGGCTAGCTCTTACGGGACGGGGAGGGGCGGGGGGCGGGGTAGAGGGGGAGGGGAAGGAGGTGGGGGGGGAGAGGCTGCTGGGGTCCCCGTCTTTGGATAACTTCTACGTGCAGGTGTGTGTGTTTCAGCTCGAGTGGACACTTGCAGTACTGTAAGTAGTACACAATGAAGCTTTCAGTATGGCGATGTTTCGGTGCGTTGATATTTCCTCTTGTCCCAAACAAGAATGACACCGCTTAATATTCAATTTCGATTCACAGCATGACCAAGGGTGTGCTCAGTTATGGTAGACATATACTCTGTGTTGCGTTTATAACAGCAGGGGCATGTACTATGGAGGTACACATGTTTGTTTTTGTCGTACTTTGGGGAGAAAGGTATACCGCAGACACCCATGAAAACAAGCACCTTCCGCATATTTCTGTGGTACTCGTTTTGACCAAAACCGTGGATCCTTTTTTACCCCACCCTTGCCCCCCAACACCCACCGCCAAAGCGCCTCCGCCCTCAACCGGAAACCTCTGGTGCTGGAACAGTGTATACTTAGATACGTACCCGGGTATCCTCAGGGCACATACCGTGTTGTACACACGCCTGAATATATCTTAATCATGCATGGCTTAGCTTGCTTCTGTCGTACGCGGTTCGATACAAAATCGTCGATCCTTACCCGCCCCCCCCCCCCCCCCCCCAAGTTCGGATATTTCTATAGTGTACGCTTCGATAAACAATCCGGGACCCTTACCCCCCCCTCCCACCGTCTAAACTCCTCTTGCACAAGCCTCCGGTCCTGGAGCAATGGGAGGAAATAGTGGAAGGGGACGGCATGGGGTCTTTCCGAGGCAACGTGTTCGGGCAGCGAGGGTTGGCGGATGGGACTGCCATGACGACGGCGCCAATCGACGTGTCCGGCAGGAGAATCGAGGACCAGGTGCCCATCACCTTTGCATGTATTAGTAGTTCATAATCAGGGGTGTCAGAAAAAATTCCCGAACACGCAAACCTTCTTTCCGAGATTTCTGTACGCGGACGGTATCGCGTGTTTTTCTGTGGCTTCGCCCTGCCTCGCCGCGGAGCTCGTTTGCCGCGGATGCCCTGCCGCTGCTCTCTGCGTCGAGGCGAAACGTAAGTTAGTGCTGGACAACTGAACTCTCGTTGCGCGAACTCACCAACCGACGGGCTTCTCGTTTTTGTCTTTGGTGCTTGCAGTACGTGTCGACTCAGTGTGGGGTCGTGTATGAGCTAGGAGAGGAGAGGGTCAAGGAGGACTTGGTGGACAAGGTGAGAGAGCTGTTTACCCCCCGCACGCGTTGTAGGAGTTGGGAGGCTTTTATCTGCTATGCTTTCTTTCCTATTAATAGTTTAATTTTTTTTTCCTTCTTCTGGTTAGGGAGAGAACACAAACGTTCGACGAGTACCGTATTTTCCCCGATATGCTCGAAAAAGAAACCGATGACGCTACTGATACCTTTTTGAAACATTATGTGTACACTACGGCTGTGAGATCGAGGATGTCTGCTGAAACCCACCTTTGCAAGCTGTGTGTGATTCTCCAGTCGCGTGTGTTACGGGTTGTGTATGTCCTTTTGCAGGACATAGATCGGTAACTCCCCTTAGTGCTAGCTACTGTAGCACCGGGGTCAACCGGGCGATTTTCTATGCGCGGGCAATTTCGCATGCTGGGTATAAGCCATGCCACGCCATAGTCGAGGGGGGTGGTTTGGGCCCAAACTGTTGTTGACAGACGGAGTTATTCAACTGCTGAGGAAGTGCCCACTATATCTGCACAATCCCATTTTATGATGTGTTTCTACCAATACGTCAGCTGAGTTGTATCGATAGAATGGTCGACACTCAGCTTTGCAGGCGGCGTGGTTTGTCGGTCGCCGTTCCATTTGCTGTCATTCTTCGAAGTATGTCACTGTTATGTATCTGCTCTTTAGAACTGTCTTTGATTTTAATCCCTCGTACTGTCTACCATGGTATTTGACTAGTATAGAGATCCATTGCTATTAGGACGAAATGAAATACGAAAACGTGGCAAAAATAGCAGGCCTAGGCCCTGGTCCAGTATGTATTGGCTGAAGGGGCTGCCAGGGTGCCAGTACTTGACTATTTGCGTAAATTCTACGAAAACGCCTCATTAAGCAGCGGAAACCCATCAGAATTCACTGCGTAAGAACAGAGAAGGCACGCAGAATAGCTAGAGAGGGGAGGGAGGCAGGCAGGGAAGGAGACCGTGAGCACAATGGACGGAGTCGCATTCTAGCAATTTAGCAATCTAGCAATCTTTCATGGTTTACTAGTTCACCGTTTCGAGCTGCATCTCGTGTTTTGTTCGATTTTTTATTGCGCGTCTTTGGTGTTTCGTAGTGCAGGTAGGACCCTACCCTGTGATCAAGCGTTTGAACAATGGCGCTGCCCGAATAGTTACGTGGTACGTGTTGCCATCAGCGCAGAGCTCACGAAACCCACAGCATTACCTTGATCATTCGGGATTTCTGGCATTTTTTTTTGTTTTCGACGGAGGATCGGAGTAAACGCATGATTGCGAATAATATAAATGGATGCGTACGTGAATTTTTACGTCTCTGGGGCCGCAGTTTCGCAAATTTGGTAGCGAATTCGGTTTTGCGCGCTGCAAATATGTTTTTGCACCCGTGTTCCACTTTTTCGGTGTCTTGGCTGCGAGCTGCAGTGTGCCGTATTTCCGCACACTCCTGCCCATCATACGGCCCGCTCGCTTTTGCTCTTAATTCTTACATTGTTTTCTTCGTCAAGTACCACCAAATTGCGTTTGAAACATGGTCTAAATTCGACGGACTTTTTAGCTTTGGTGAAGCTAAAACGCGTGAAAACATGCCTCCGGCAGGGCGGCTCCAGCGGAGCCCTCCAGAGGCTCCTCCGGCGGGCCCCCCTCATCAGCCTGGGGGGGGCAGGGGTTACAGGCCGTGACCACCAGTGCACTGGTCGGATCCAGTGTACTGGCATATCACGCAGCCAGTACATACGGTACTGACTGGAGCTACGAGGGCCCAGCCCTAAAAATCGGGAAAGGTCTCCACTTTTCAGCCAAGGTCTCCTATGCGACGACGGCATTCGTGCGCGCCTCTGCAGAGTATAGACTGGGCAACACGATCTTCAAGAAGGAATTGTAAAAAGACACACTGAGACCCCCCCCCGTCTGTCTCGAAGGGATACGTGCTGAATGGTCGAATGACGTAAGACAAACGGCAAATTAGTACGCCCCACCCCCCGTCTCCTATAGCGTTGTGTGTTTTCGTCCCGCTAACAATGGATCCCCGTAATACCGTCGTCGCCGTTGTTTCCCGTTGCGCTCGTCGTAAATTCTCCCTCAGGCTTCTCGGAATATGCTCAAGATTGCTCCGGCCACTGTCTTGGCGCTGTCCGCTGCCTTTTTTGCTATCACGGCTCTGTCCCACCACGTTCAAGTTGAAGTGTTCGTCATTTAATTGATGTTTCTTGCTTGTTTTTGATGACCTCTTTGGAACTGAACTCCGGTTTTTGGGGACAAACTACGTGAGATTAGTGTGTAGGATTTTTTTGCGGTAGCAAAAGGGTTAGTCCCTTTTGCAGCTGTAGCTTGCTGTTGGGGGCATTCTGCTTGATGTTGCGTAGGTGTGGCCGGAAAACCTGTACCTAGTAGTGAAGGGGCTAACTTTTTGACTAAATGCAAAATGATGAAGCCCTACATCCAATTAATATCTTCCCGAAACACTAGTGCAGTTGTGAGACAGTTACAGCGAAACAGATTGGCTTTGGTGGGCGAGGGGAGTATAGTGGGAGGGGAGGGGGGTATGGGGAGGGGAGGGGAGAGGCTGCGGCGTTCCGTGTGTCATAGCATTTTGTGTACGGAGCTGACATGGCAGGAGACTCTGTGTCTCGAGACATCCATGCGACGGAGAATGGGACGGTTTCTTCCCCGTTGGAGAAGGCCTCTGCATTTCGTTGGGTAGCCCCTTGTTTATTCTGCCGGGGAGGGGGAGGGAGTGCCGGTGGAGGTTATTTATCGCAGACCCGTGTTGAGCGAAGTCGCACTTGCCCGCATTGCCCCCAGCCCCCCCCCCCCCCCATGTCGGGATACTCGCTTGGTCGCTTTCAAATCCTCATTGGGAGGTGACCCTGGGAAAACGCCCCCCCCCCCCCTCCCCCCCCCTATCGTTGAATAATGCTATTGCTCGCGTTGACATCATTCGTGAGGGGTCCCGCGAAAATGTCGCGGGTGCTGCTGGCGTGTTCTTGCTTGACGCTGCTTGGAAAGTTGCAGGATGCCGCTTTTCTTAAAAACATTGAAGGACGATATTCGCATTGCGTCATGTTCATGAACCCCTGGCGTGTGGTACGCTACTCGTCACAGTTATTGTTGTATGTACAGACTGCTTCTAAGATAGCCCTCCCCAAACCAGCGATATTGTTTAACGAACGATTCATGGCTGGTCGACACGAGGAAAAATGCTGTGAAAAAAACCATCCTCTCACAATTTCATGTTTGCAAAGGTCCATCGAACGATTATGTCGAGACAGCAAGGGTCACCGTATTTCAGGAGATACGGCCGAGAGCTGGTTTCCAAACCGGCGATTTCGTTAAAGAAAAGCTGGGGGGGCTACCGTAGAACGACTCTACATATGTGATGGCTTTTACTTTGAACGCCTGTTGCCTTCAGAGTTGCGCTGCCGCGTCGGTGCAGGTTTCGGCGTCGGCGCGTTATCGTCTTTTTCCCTATTACAGCGCTGTTTTAGCGCCAGTAAATTCCCCAAAAACACCCATATAGTAATGGGAAACATGCATACTTTTGTCAGGAGCGCATGTCGAGTCAACGTTAAGGGTCGAGGCCCCTTATGCGGGGCAGAAACATCTGATGAGGGAGGGACGTTGGTACATACGGGACCAAAAGTGCCGAACACACTGCCGTGGCCCCTTAAAAGGGGCTACCGACTGCTGTATCTCACAATCTACTATCTTGCTTGTTGGCCACGCAGCCAGGGGTGATTAGCAGAATTAAACAGGCTCTGGTGGACCTAATGGTCATACTCGGATTTGGACACAGTACGAGCAACTCTGAGGAAGAATTCGTGGGTCCGCGTTGCCGCCGGCAGATATCTTGGATCCATCCCAGGGTTTCCCAAGTGGGTTTGGTCGATATTTTGATGTTTCGGTGTGTCTGACGGACTATGGTAGCGTCCCTCTATAGCGCCGGTTGAGTTGTGCTGGTTACCCGTTATAGTGCCTTGGCACAGATGAAAACAATCGATAATGGCAGTGTGCACGGCAGTGCCCGTCTTGCCATTGTGATATACTCGTTCGTCTGGCGCCCGCATTTCAAGCTGGCGCATACTGACGCTATAGAGGGACCGCCACTGCTGTACCGGTATATGGCATATAGGCGTGGAAAGCCCTCAACTCAGAGCTAGCATCGCTGCAACGCCCATGCTAGGTGGTCATCTGCATGACACTTATGCGAGCGACGTTACATTATACCATGCCGAGTTGTTTGAGGAGACAGAGAGTAGTTTTACGGTTCCGTGACAATTTCAAGAGTTACTATGACAGGCGTTTTCGTGATAGTAGGGGCCGCGCTATTTACGCCCTCTCCGTAAGTCGGGTGTGGCTGCCCCACCCGAACACAATTCCTTGGGTCCACGTTCATAGACTCCGCGAATAACCAATCACGTTACCATCTACACACGACTTTCTTGGGAGACTTCATACCTTGAGCACCTGCACAGGGGACTTGCTCTCTTCCCCCGAGGGACGTACAAGCGCCCTCTGGACTCGGTCGTATCGGTCGTTCGGAGGTCAGTCGTTATGAATATCTGAGGCGTACTACAGACATAGCCCACGTGTGGATCCTGCGATGCTAGCAGGCTAGATATCCTTGTTTGTCTCGCCTTGACTCTAAACCTCGCTGCACTAGGGCACGATTCGTAACATGGTGTCCAATCCGAGAATCGCACTCGGGTTTCCACAGCCACAATGTGGTGTACTGACCACTATACTAGTTGGACCGGTATCCGCTGATCGTTTGGTCAACGGCGCATCCAGGGGAGCGCGCTACCCTGGAGTGTGCCTGTCTCGTTGCTCTCACCATGCCCCCCTCCAGTTTCGCTTGCCCTCTATGGCGTTGTCGGATGGCACACGTGTGAGTTAAACAACAGCACACCCGTTTTAGGCCCCCGCCCTTCCTTGCACTTGCCGGCAGCTAAAAAATGAATGAGAAAAGAGAAGCAAAAGTCCGAAGTGATGCGGGATAGTGGTTTGCGTGCGCGCCACGGGTGTACTCGCTGCGGGAACTCCCAGGCCATTTATCCAAGCGTGTGTGTGTCTCTGCCGTCGCTGCCGTTGCTGTTGCCGCGCGTTGTTGCTTTCGCTGCTCGTTTCTCCAACGCTTGGGGTGCCCCGTGAGCACTGCCTACAGCAGGAGAGGCCCAAGGTAGTACGGTGTCCTATATACGTATGCAGAATTATTACACTCACAACAACAGTACCTTGCGCTGAGAAGATGGACAGAAGTGATGTGTTTGTGTTGATAAGACGGGAGACACTCGACTTTCGAACCCACGCCTGGAGTACTTGAAATGTGTTTCCCGGCCACAACGGCCCCCGACTCGTGTTGTACTCGCACACTTCCCTGGTATTACTCCATGCCGCTGTATGTTCATTGCCATACGCGTTACGAGCACAAACGCCGTGTGGTATTACCTGAATCGACAGGCCAGCATGCTTTGTCCAGTGTTTGGTGGTCCCTCGGCCGGTGCGTTATCGATCGCGAACTCAGCCGTCATGTTGCAGCAGAAGGTACTGAGCACCCTACGCAACGTGGATTCAGGAGCCATGCGACTAGAGCCAGACCAGTACATAGATGGTAAATGGACCACGATGCCAGACGAACTTACACCCCGCCGTTTAGAACTGCTGACCGATTCGACCCATGACTTCTTGTCGGTCAGCCACCAGTTCGCCGCCGCCGAGTTTGTCCCTGTATATCTTGTCACGGGGGAGGTCGTGGAGGAGCCACACAGCGAAGTTACCGTTACTGATTGGTTGCGTCTTTTCGTTCGGGAACAGGCTTTAACGGGGGGTGCTGTCGAATTCGCGCAGGCCGCCTTGTCGGCCGTGACGCTCAAACCAGCCGAAGCATGGACCGCTGCGGCGACCCGTCATTTGTTAGCTTTCCGTGCCTCACTAGCTAACTCAGAGCGACCGCATGTTACAGAGCAGCTGTTCTTCTGGCATTTTATCACACCGCTAGAGATGACGACTCTGTACGATAGAGTCGTCCAAGTACTGCTACCGAACCCGTTGGATCGAGTAGACGTTAACGGGCTTATGCACGAGAAGGTCCACATGATCGCGACCACCTTGCGCCCCATGCGCATGGAGGGGCACGACCCCATGGGGGAGGCCATGCGGCTCAGAGGAGAGGTGGCTGAGAGACTGTTCCGGGAATTCATCGCTGTACTGTCCGCTCGCAACGCGTCGTATTTAACCCTGCAAGCGCCACGGAAAGTAGCCAAGCACGCAGGGCCGGAGAGACTCTTCACCATGACGGAAGTAAGACCAATGTTCTCCTCGCCCGCCGGGGCCCTTGCTGCTCTTAACGTAGCTGCGTCGGTGAACCCGGGGGTTGACACACTTGCGCCTGTGCCGCTCCCCCTCCTAGCTAAACCTCTTGCCGCCCTAGCCCCAACCCTTTGGCCGGCTTCACAGCCATCCACAGGTCACCCCACCGACGCTGCATTCCAAAATCAGACTGCCACCGCTCCGGTTCAGAACGGCGTTCCCTTCGAGAAATCGCGAACGGCAGCCCCGACCCAACGCGCGGACGCCACACCGACAGCGCATGCTGCTGCCGGGACGCGACCCCCGACGACGGCTGCCCGGAGGGACATCCTCGACTATCTTAGGACGAAAAGGGTATGCTTCGCGCACGCTTTCTCAGGCAACTATCGCCGCCCCTGTAACTGCCGGTGGCAGCACGAGCCGTTACCGGCAGCTTTCTACAAGGAGGTGGCATCATCTCGCCGGCCTGGCAACTCCAACCCTCGCTGTCGCCTGGCCGCGATGACGGAAACCCAGTACAATATGGCTGCTGAGCTTGGCCTGGCAGTGGAGGATGCAGCCGACGAGACGAAGTCGGCCGGTGCTGACGACGGCGGCCAAGCCAGGGCATCCATCGACCAATACGAGCAGGTCGAGGGTACCTCCTGAAGGTGCGCCCCGCTTGATGAGGACCAGGGGAACGGGCATGACCTCGCCGCCGCGGCACCTAGGGCAGCACGTCAGGAACGGGTGAGAAACCAGTTGTGGGTACGGGGTCAGAGTTGGCATCGCCATTGACGACGTCGTCCATGGCCGGTGGAGATCCTGCTGAATACAGGTGCTGGAGGAGGTAGTCACATCTCGTTGGCTTTGTGGCGCGGCCTTCGGAAGCTTTTGCGACGTAACATAGATACAAGTAGTGCCGGCTCTCTCGAGGCCGCGAACCTATCTGACAGCGAGACTCCTCCCATGCGGATTTTTAGGGTCGGCAGTAGTGCCGGTGCCTTTGGAATCCGATTCTCGGGTTCGCAATGTTGTGGTGCGCGTCGTAGAAGACTTACCCTACGGTTTCATTTTCGGAGCAGATTACGTTAGACGAAACCGCAGCACACTGGAGCTCGCACCTGACAAAGGCTTTAGACCCGTATTCTCAGCACCTTGGGTGTCGTTTTACACCGCCGCCCTAGACACTTCGCCTCACCCGAATCCCCTCCGCACAGAACGAGATCGGTTTCGTATGCTGACTCCTCCACCCCAGACGCCATTCCCTTTGCCTCCTGCTCCAGTTGCCTTGCCCACAGTTCGCCCCAGCTATCACGACATTGCTTGGGAGGATGAGAGCACTTTAGAGTGGGACATGAGGCAGGTTGCAGCAACAACCACCTTTACAGGTTTCACCCAGCATCGCGGTGGAGACTGCAGCAGTAGGCCCCCAACCGCAAGATCGACAGCCTGTGCTAACGCTACCTACAGAACGGTTCGATCTAGAGAAGGGAGCACTAGTCGGGGTCGCTCGAGCAGCGTTGTGGTGGTTGTCGGGGTCTCCGGTGTACTGCAAAGTAGTGAACCGCACTAAAGAGACCGCTCTAGTAGGGGGTGACCGTGTGGTAGCTCGAGTGATTGCCCTAAACGTACGCGACCCCGCAAGGTTCGAGTCTTTATTCGATGACTCGCCCGCCAGTGTTGATCCGCCGCTTCCCTTGCGAGCCCTTGACACGTCGTGTGCCTCGAATACAAGCAGGACGGAACCAGCCACCAAGGTACAGGCAACTGACGCCAACTCGGGGACGCTGGGATCCGTACAGAAGCAACAGCTCAGTCGCCTGCTCGGGACTTTCATCGAAGACGGCCTATTCACCATCGATCCCAAGCAAGTACCGGCCTGCATAAATGGTGAGCTTGAACTTCCGTTGATCAACGAGTTTTACACCCTCTTCGCAGCCAAACAACGGCGGTTTTCCCCGGAAGAATGGCGTATGATTAGAGCAGAGATCTAGAAATTGCTAGACCGAGGAATAATTCGTCCTTCATTATCCCCGTGGGCAGCGCAGTGCTTACGTGGGCGAAAGAAAGACAGAACTCTCAGGCTTTGCATTAACTGGCGAGTACTGAATAAGCTGTTGGTGTCCGACAGTGGAGGTCTGGGGGATATGAAGACCATTTTCGATGGGTTGGGTTGAAAGGCGAACGATATTTCACCCAGGTAGACCTCGCCTCCGGCTTTCACTAAATCGAGATTGCAGAGAAAGACCGCTACCAAACCGCTTTCAGAGATGCAGACGGGTTGCTGTACGAATTCGCTAGGGCAGGGTTTGGCTTGACAGTACTGCCTTCGGCTTTCACGCGCAGAGTTACATCAGCGTTGGGGTACCTTGAGGGAGTGTTCAGTTGGCTCGGCGACATTCTAATAGCGAGCACCACCTGGGAGGAGCATTTGGCCACACTCACGCTAGTCCTGACGCGTCTTTTAGCGGCGGGACTGTCAGCCAATTCCGTGAAGTGTATTTTTGGGTCCTCCTCACAAGAGTTCCTGGGCATGATCATCGATAGCACCGGCCTACACCCCGCCCCAACCAAGTTAAAAGCCATTACAAGCATGCCTCGCCCCCAGACAGTCGAAGAACTCCGTACTTTCCTAGGTTTGACTGGCTACTTGCGACAGTTTGTGCCCAACTATAGTCTGACCGCCGCCCCTCTCACCGACATCCTTCGCAATAAGGACTTCGCATCAAAGCGCGCGCGCAAGAACTGTATCGTTTGGGGGGTAGAGGAGGAGCAGGCGTTTCAGTCGTTGCGTTCAACGCTGGCTTCACCTACCGTGCTCGCATTCCCTGATCTCGACAACACGTTTGAACTACATACCGATGCTAGCACCGTACGTGCTGGGGCAGTCCTCATGCAGAACATCGACGGGGTATCTCGTGTGATTGCTTTTGCTAGCCACCGATTCTCTCGCACGGATGCCCCCAGAGGACCCACCGAACGGGAATGCATGGGAGTGCTGAGGGCAGTAGATCACTTTCGACCCTATTTAGCTGGTAGGCAGTTTAAGGTAGTGACCGACTGCTCTGCGATAACCTGGCTGTTTCGAAGTCGCGAGCTGTGCCCTTAGTTGGATAGATGGGCTTTCAGACTCGCGGAATACGTCATGTTGCTGGAATGGCGAGCGGGCGTGCAACACGTAGTACCAGACGCCCTGTCACGACTGCCACATGCTAAGGACACCCCAGCCGATGTAGATGACTCGATCCCCGATGATTTCACGTCAGGAGCACCATCCGGCTTCCTAGGGCCCCGTGAGCCGAGCCTAGATAGGGAGTGGTTAGCAGAGATCGACGCGGTAGGTGGGGCGGGGGCTGACAGCGGCGATCCCCCTTCAAAGCTATCGTCAACACCGCCGATCCATGATGCTAACGACGCTTATCTCCTTGCCCTACGAGCCTTACCCTTTGCGACGTGTGCGGTGCTAGATGCAGACTCTATTACGCTGCGCCGAGGAAGCCGAGCCCGTACCCCTTCGGTACGGTTATGTCCACTCGGCGACGTCCAGCTGCCCTCCATGGAGCAAGTGGGGGACCCGGATGATAACCACCCCGGCATCCTCACGCCGGTCGAGCCACCCCTGCCTTCGCCATCGCCCTCGAAGACCCTGCCACCCCCGTTCCACACCAGCAGTAGCGATCCCAGCGACGATCTTGGGGAGGTGCTTTCAGCAGGGGGGGAGGTTCCTCGCTCGTCGGAAGCCCACCAAGTCATGGAGACACCGGCCATCCACCGAGCGGTGCAAGTTCTTACCAACCCCGCAGCCCTCGCGCGACGACATCAGGACGACGCCCATTTGGGTCAGGTTCACAAGAGTTTGTGTGATAGTAGTGGTACAGGCAAAGGAGGAGTTGACACGACCAGTTATGGTTTAGACGATGACGATGTAGTGCGGTATACCGACGAACAAGGCAGAAAGCTGCCAGCCATTCCCGAATCCATGATAGCCGATGTACTCGCTTTGGTGCATACTCTGCACGGGCATGCGGGAGTAGGGGCCACTTTGGCCTTGGTGAGGGATCACTTTCACTGGCCTGCGGTCACTCGCGACACTCGACAATACGTGTTATCGTGCGGGTGCCGGAGACGCAAGAGACCGAACAGCAGACATATCGCGTTGTTGCCCGGACGCCCGCTAGAACCGTGGGATGAACTGCAGATAGATATTTTAAAAATACACACACCTTCTCTTTCCGGCAACAAGTATGTTCTACCGGTAGTAGATTGAACCTCCAAGTTCCCATTCGGATTCCCTCTAGGAACCAAGCAGGCAGTAGGCGTGGCACGGGTCCTGACCGAGTTGTGTCTGACTTTGGGGGTACCTCGCGTGATCCGTGGTGATGATGGCAAAGAGTTTGGAGCGGAAGTAGTGACACACTTATGCCGTTGGCTGTACGCAAACATGGTGTTCGGCCCAGCCGATCACCCACGTGGTCAAGGAGCTGTCGAGAGGTTGGGGGGTTGGTTGCACGAGCTATTAGCAGAGTTATGTCGCTCGTGGCCCGAGAGGTGGGATAAATACGCGTCACCAGCAATTTGGATCAAAGGCACTTTGCCATGAGATGTCTCCCTCCCCTCGAACATGACCCCTTTCGAGCTGCTGTTTGGCCGTAAACCCCGCACCTCGTTAGAGTCCTTGATACCCTTGTCAGCGGAGACAGAACAGAGGGGTGGCCTAAACAACTTCGTGGAGCGTGGTCAAGGAGCTGTCGAGAGGTTGGGGGGTTGGTTACACGAGCTATTAGCAGAGTAATGTCGCTCGTGGCCCGAGAGGTGGGATAAATACGCGTCACCAGCAATTTGGATCAAAGGCACTTTGCCAGATGTCTCCCTCCCCTCGAACATGACCCCTTTCGAGCTGCTGTTTGGCCGTAAACCCCGCACCTCGTTAGAGTCCTTGATACCCTTGTCAGCGGAGACAGAACAGAGCGGTGGCCTAAAAAACTTCGTGGAGCGGCGCAAACAGAACCTCCGAGAAATCCGTTTCGCGCTCGAGACGCGGCATAATTTGAGGGTAATCGCGAGGGCCCGCGCCAACGCTTCCACGTCAAGGCCCTCAGCCGGAGTCGCTCTCAAGAAAGGAAGCCTCGTGTTTGTGCGCGAGTCTGAGAGCAGCAGACATCGTGACAATAGAGGGCAGAGGGCGGAAACTTCAACATGACCACTACACAGGCCCTTGGAGAGTCACAGAAGAATAAGGGGATGACTTTTGGGCTTTTGGGGGCTTTTTTTGGCGCTCGTGTAGCTCGGGTTTGGGCTTTTGGGGGCTTTTTTTGGCGCTCGTGTAGCTCGGGATAACTCGCGCGGGTGACCCCTATCTGTTCCTTTGCGATCTTTAAATAACGCCTTTGGCCCTGGAAACCCGTTCTTGGGGACAAGTTACTCAAGAAAGTAGTATAGGGAGAGAGTTTAGGCTTCTAAAGGGGGTGACTCGAGCACTGCTGTTCTATTTTCGCAATATGAATCCATCCGCAATAATAATGGCATGGATGGCAAGAAGTATTACACACAGGCCTTGGTATGCAAGTAACGATGCGAGGTAGAAAACAACGCACCCGAAATGTGTCCACAGCAGACGTAATGCCATACTACCTCCGACCCCTTACTCTGAGACGTTCACTAGCTGACGAGTTTGCGCAGTATGCTTAAGGTTCCGGTTTCAGAGGGGCGTTGGAAGCGGTAAACTCTTCGCATTTTGAATCTCTTGTTAGTTGTCGCCTAACAAACCCCCCCTCCGGTACCGCTAGGTGGGAATACAAGGGGAGGTCGAATGATGGGGTAAAGTCGGGCTGGTTGACGGAGAATGAGGTGCTAAAGAGTTTCACCCCCTTGCAGCTAGATGGTTTTATTGCACTATGGCATTTGTTCAACCCCCAACAGCGAGTGATTCAGTCCCCGTCTCAGTCAAGCCTCGTACCCCTCTCTCTCGCCGCCAATCCTTGACTCTGTTCCCAATAGGTTTTATCATCTGGAAATACTTTGGCGGTGGTCTTAGACTGCAACGTCAAGTGTACGACTACAAAGCCCGCTACTGGCGGGTGCGATACAGCGACCAGAACTGGGAAGAACTGACCCGCCGCGAGTTGGAGCAGTTGCAGAGATGAAGCGCGACTACCTACTCGACGAGACGAAGAGCTGCCTTCTCCAATGTTTTACGATTGTACCTTGACAAGGGGGGGAAGCAGTGTCGGGGGTAATACCGTTTTGCTGTGGGTTAGGACGGGAATCACCCGTGCCCCAGTCGGACGGGTGTGCAACATTCTAGGACAGGAAGATGTGTGGTATATTACTATAACGCAACAACGTTGTGAACGTTGTTGTACTTGGGTTGTGTGTGAGTGTTGACTTCGAATTCCTTTTTTGCTTCGGCACTGCTTCGTGAAGGGTTGGAGAGGCTGTTGGTATAAAGTCTCTTGAACAGTGACGAGGTCGTATTCAGTAATTAGTTAGGGCTTCAATTTGACGGGCTGACGGGTGGTTGTTTTTCGGAGGGCTGCATACTACGTGCCGTTTTAGTCCCTCGACGTCAGGCCACTTAATTTATTCAGGATCTCTGTTGTTAAATGCTTTCTTATTCTTTGATACCTGGCATCAGCATTCTGCTTATGCCGAACGTTTCGTATTTATTAGCCATTAGTGCTTTGGCAGTATTTTATTGAGCTACCAAAATTGCATCTTGGTAGTGGATTATAGTGTATGTAGGCAGACTCAAAAAATAGTAGACGGGCCAGTCCCGTGGAGTTACGTGCTGCTTTCATATACGTTAAAGTCGCTCACAGACAGACTTTTGCCATTGAATGTTGACCAGGCGATCATACACGCAGTGATTATGCAGGGGTTTTTATCGAGGATTTCCCTCTTTTGGCCTCTGTGTTTTCGGTTCGTTAGCCTTTCCTCGAAGTCGCTATTTTTGTAAGGAGTTTTGCGGCTCTTAACCCTTGGTCATATAGTCACAGGATTGCTGTAGCATATTGCTGTTGTCACTCGCATTATGCTAGGGGGGATGTTACGGTTCCGTGACAATTTGAAGAGTTACTATGACAGAGGCGTTTTCGTGATAGTAGGGGCCGCGCTATTTACGCCCCCTCCCTAAGTCGGGTGTGGCTGCCCCACCCGGACACAATTCCTTGGGTTCACGTTCATAGACCCGGCGAATAAGCAATCACTTTACCATCTACTCACAACTTTCTTGGGAGACTTCATACCTTGAGCATCTGCACAGGGGACTTGCTCTCTTCCCCCGAGGGACGTACAAGCGCCTTCTGGACTCGGTCGTATCGATCGTTCGGAGGTCAGCCATTATGAATATCTGAGGCGTGCTACAGACATAGCCCACGTGTGGATCCTGCGATGCTAGCAGGCTGGATATCCTTGTTTGCCTCGCCTTGACTTAGACCTCCCTGCATTAGGGCACGATTCGTAACAGTAGTGTGGGTGGTGTGTCCAATGTTGTACAGCAGCACCAGCAAGCAGTTATGCCCGCGGCAAGATCCATAGTCATCCACCTATGAAGCCAAAGGGATGTAGTCAGGATGGCCCCTGACGACCACACTGCACAATGCTGGTGAACAAATCCTACGCCCGCGTAACACTCCCATGACGTTCATCATCTCCTATCTGGATGGGGGACTACCTAACTGGTTGGGTGCAAAGTGCAAAGCTGGCTTTAGGCTGAGTGGACGTCCTCCGTTTGGCCACAGCAGTTTGTTTAGCAGAGGGTCCGCGTTGTGGCCGGCAGGGGGCTTGGATCCATCCGTGGGTTTCCCAGGTGGATTTCCCACGTGGATATCGGAGATAATTTGATAACGGACACAAGGCTGCTGAACAAATGACACTTCGGCGTGGTAGTGTCAACTATGCGATCATCTCCTACATTGCTGGGTGATCACTTAGCTGTTGGTGTATATCAAAGCTGACCCTGCGCTGAGAGGCCGCGCTAAGGTTTCACCATAAAATATAAAGTTTCCACGTGGAAATAATCGCAGGCAAGTTGTGCTTGGACAAATGAACCCGAATTGACCTAAACTGCAACACAGCGCGCTATAAATCCGGCGAGGGGGGCTCTTTGGTTGAAGTTGATCCTTAATCCTGCAAGCAGGAAGTCAGTTTCCATTGCCTCACCCCCCTACACAACGATATCACCTCCTCCAAACGCTCTACATCAATCACCATCTAGCCCTGTCGGGCACGGACACGAGACAGAGATGTGGCTGCCATCACAGCAAGGCCGGGAGGGCCCTCTCGGTGGGCCACCACTACTATATATATACTGCTATGTCTTGTCGGCGTTTGTCGCCACACATACATCCGTGCTCTCGTCCTTCGTTGTGTGACTTGCCACACTCCCGCCCTTGTTTTGCCCATCGTGTATGTGTCTCGCGTTTCCCGTTACCGTCATGCTCACGCGCGCACATTCGCGCGTCCTAACGGCAGATGGAAACCACGTGTGAATCGCTGCTGTATGTGCAGCAGCACGGGTGAAGTTCTGCGAGGGCTCGCCCACGTGCGCACACGGCAGAACTACCCTAATGCATCGAGGGTTGCCCACACAGCGAACGCCGTCTGTCCCATCTTTCAGGATAAATCCCGATCTACGAAGATTGCACATTGGTTTCTGCTGTGTTATGCAAGAATTTTGCCGGAAATTTCGAGCAAGAACTTTCCCAGAAAATTCGTAGTGGGAATACTTTTATAATAATGGAAGAAAAATCAAAAAGAGGTTTCAAAATACATCGCAGGCATTATTCCTATCGGACCTGGAAAGCGTTGTACACTCTCGAGTTACTCTACAACAACCACAATTGGTTATTATCAATCCGAGTACGTTGCACCGCGTTTTTCGCCGTGAAAAATTCCAGACTGAGTCCAAAAATAAATGCTGAATACATTCCAGGGGTTCGGGTTGGTTTGACAAATTGTACCTTATGAAACAATTTAGGTTGAGTGTACAGCATTGCGAGTAGCCCGCTCGCTGTGACTGGCAATATGCGTGATAATTTGCTTTTTGACCAGCAAGAGCAGCAGCAGACAACAGCCAGCAGCAGACAGCACACACGACTAGGGCAGCCATCGCACCCCCAAATGAAACTCAGCAGCGTATGGCGCTTGGTGCTCGTCATACCTCGCCGCCGCAGCAAGCGGGTAGGGCTCGTCTTGTCCTGTGTGTGGTTTTCAAGCGAACTCCGCTGTTCTGAAAGTGCTGAGTCAGGCTCCTGGGATCTATCTGCTGTGCGTCGCGCAGCAGACTGCTGCTGTACTTCGCGGGGTAAAATCGAGTTTCTTCCTGAGAGATCACCCCACGCCGTTGACGACTGCGGTAGCTACCGGGCCCGCCACGGTTGAGTACAAGCAGCATCGTATGTATGTATACTGCTCATCATGCTGCCGCCTCACCCCCCCTGATAAAGGATGTGTTGCCTTGTGTGTGGAGTTTAAGCCATCTTAGGGGTTCGCAAAACATAAACAAACTTTGGTGGCGTAGGGTGGAATACGAGTACAAGCCAAGGATCGAGATTACGGAAGCTATCGCCCCCCCACACGGCCAACAACTAGCAGCGTTGGCCTTGCACTAGTAATGACGCTGCCGCACCAAGCGGGTAGATATAGTCTTGCTCTGTGTGTAGTGCTCTAGACAGCTCGATGCTTTGAAATCCACAGCAGTTTGGTATGAGTGAGTCCTCGCCCTCTCGCCTCTCGCCTGCGGCTTGCTTGCTGTCGTACCTGGTACGAACATTTTTGATATTTTTCGAACAGCTCGCAAGAGCCGGGTGAAAAAAAATATACAGAGAAGAAAGACATGAGATAATTTTTAAAAATATTTTCCTGTCAAAATCTACGTGGAAACCCTATGATATCTGAAAAATATCTTGGATGATCCAAGTTGTGGTTTCTAGGGGTCTTGGATCCATCCCTGGGCTTCCTGAGTGGATAATACAGACATTTTGGTATTTCGGTGTGTGTACTGGACACAATGATATGCCGAGCGAATCATTCATCAAGGTAGTGCTGCCATCACTTTCGTCGTCTTCTGCGAGGCCAGGTGACCACCTACTACCTGCCATGTCTTAGGTCCGACGTCTAGAATATCGCATGGCTGATTTTTCTTCGGCCAACCGCTGGGGGGGATGTTACGACGGGGTGTTACTATTTCAGTGGAACCAGGCAGGGCTTCTGGTCAAGGCGCTACAGATCAGGGTAACGGGGTTATTGACGTCCACTACCCTACCCGGGAAACAAGTCTTCTCGCGTATTCCAGCAGGAAGTTTGTAGCCTTACGGGTCCACTCCCACGCGATATCATTCCCAATCCTATAGCCAAGAGCCTTATATGATACAACCGCAACTGGCTTAGAACGAAAAGAGGGCTCAGATGTACGACCCCAGGCCGCTATGAACTACGCCTACCCAGGTTGGAGTATGTGCATGGATTTGGCCAGCTTCTGCGTGATGATGTTTAAGGTATGCTTTCAGCTTGTACAGCACTATTGCAGTCCAGGGATTGTAATCAACACAACTCAAGCGTTTGTCGGATACCATGTTGCGCTAAGCCCACACAGCGAGAGTGACCTCCATAATACCATGGTTGATTCACGTGCAAACGGAGTTGGTAACATGGTGTCCTATTCGAAAACCGAACAGGGGGTTCCATGCGAGTATCTCGTGGCTGTAATCTCTGGTGAGCCAGCGGGAATGAACAGGTAGGGCGGCACAGCGGGGTCCGGCGAAAAATGTCGGGATATCAGTGGGTTCTGGTATTGCGGTGACGGCGCAGTGTGTCGAGGTTCGGCAACGGGGCATAGAGCGGATCGCAGGCACTTGGTGTGACTTGGTGAGGAGATGGGTTCAGCGCAGCAGGCACCGCCAATATTCTTCTGTGTGGTGAGTGATATAATTATCTGGTAATTGGCGTGAGGATGATGGCATGGCTTTAGCAGCGGCCAACATTTATCCCGCGTGTGATTATGACATGGTGCGACTTGGCAAGAGGGCAACACCAACACTTCAGAAGCGTCGAGAATCGTCGTGTAATTGCGGAAATGGCATGTTAGACACGCCCCTCCGTGGAATTAAATAGAAAGGAGGATGAAAGCGGTGACTGCGTATCAGACGCGGCCGAGCGTTCTTTGGTGGGAGCTTCTAATTGATTACAGAACACAACAGGGCGAACCTATCCGCTGGTTAGCAGAAGGTAGATGCAATGTTCGACAAGTTCGGAGGGATTTTAAAGGCATGGCCATCGATCGTTTGGAATCAGTAGGGAATGGCAAAAACGGTGTGCATGAGGCGCGTCCAGTAAGGTTCCCCGTTAGAAGTAAGAGCGTTCCCCTCGTCACGTCGTTGACGATTTTCCGGTGTACGTGTGTGTCCTGAGAGGGGCGTTTTCTTCAACTAGCAGGAAGGCCGGATTTCTCCTCCTCAGTCTTGGTTGGCGTAGAGTGATTGATGACTTGAGGTCCAACGTTTATAGGAACGCGTGGCTGGCCCTGTCTTCGGCCAACCAGCCAACCAGCTGGGGAGGATGTTACAACGGTGCTCTATTCTTTCAGGGGAATTAGGAAGGGTTGGTGGTTAACGCGTGGGAGGTAGGGTAACGGACACCATGCCGTACAGAATCCGGGCAACAGACCTTCCTGCGCACCAGTATTCAAGATGGAAGCTGGCGGGTCCACTTCGATCTACCATTTACCCTTCCTTTTCCACCATCTGTGGCAGAAGCGTGACTGCCTTGAAGCGCTAAGAAGTATCAAGTGCGCGACCCTCAGGTAGCAGTCTATACATTAGTTCGGCAAGCTTCGGCGTTATGATGCTGGAGTTTTAAGGACGGCCCTAGGGTGGCCATCACTCTACTGAGTCCGGTGGCAAGGTCGCCGAAACAGGAGGTATGCCTGTGGATTGGGCAACACATATCATATCGTAGTGCTGATGACAGCGAATGACAACCAATACACATGTTTCAAAGGATAACATTATGACGCCCGTGGCATGCCCACACAGCGAGAGTTTGACCCCCGTATCACGAAAGCGATGCACCGGCAGACGAAGTACGTAACACGCCATGGCGTATATTATTAGCCGCCCGACAAATAAATGTACGCAGCACGGACTGATGCATAAAAAACAAACCAGAAAACCCAAACATTACAGCAAGGAAGCCTATATTATTGTACCGTTTTTATCCTTGATGGCTGAATGGTGGCCCGCTCTAATAATACGCGTTGATGCCACACTGAAATACACATAACATCAGCCACCGACGTACAGCCAACAAACTGAAAGCTTTGTAGTCGATTAGCTGCAATAAAAAAATGTTGTACAGGTATACCAGTACAAAACAAAAACTACATACCGGAGGCAATCTAAACCTATACCCCTCCTTCTGAGTATTGGAAGTTAGTTCGACATTGACAGCTGCTGCAAGTTTTCCCCCTTTGGCCCGTAAGCAAATCACGCCAGAGCTTTGCTCTTACATTGTCGTACGACCCACATTTATTACGTTTCGTTAAAAGTGAAAAAACGGCGCGAGCTGTGAGTGTATTACTTTTATATCGGAAACAAAAAGTATTACAGAAAATCATTGAACCATGTCAACCGGTCAAAGTCCAATATCCTCAGTGTACCGCTTTTTTATTATTAGGTTGGACGAGGAACAACAGAGACGTCATTATTTGCTGTCTTTCGTCAACACCAGTGTTCAGTCTACGGTTAAACAAGCGTTTTCCATTTACCTAGGAAACCCGGGGATGAACCCAAGACGTTCCCTGGCGAACAGAAAAAGTTATTTTGGTAAAATGGAGACCACAAGCCGATCCATGAACAAGTCAATCGGTCAACCAAAAAAGTCCCGTACAAATCTGAACGTAAAATGTAAGGGTTGTGTGGTATTCATATTAAATATTAATAGCCCAAAGGTCCTTACATTTCCGTCCAGAGTGGTCGCGAGGCATTTCGTGCCCGTAGTCTTCTCATTCGCCAATTTCGGATGACGACACATGTCGACCAACGGTTTTCCACCAATCAACAAATTCAATCTTAACAATTGACCACTCCAAAAACTACCGGCACGAAATATATTTCTTCTTTCCAACTCTAAGACTTGCTTTTTTCCTAATCGTGGCGTACCAGGTAACGATCCCGGATGGTGGCACATGTCAACCAAGGATTTTCCACCTATAGAAAATCCAACATAAGAAATTGACCAATCCGAAAACTGCGAGCACGAAATGTATCGTTGTCGTTACAACCTCCCACCCGTGCGTTGAGGCAGCTCGGAGAAAACCGACGGGAAACAGGATCAACCGCGCTGTGCAATAGCCAGCCAATCAGCGACCGTCACTCAACGCATCGACCAAAACAAAAACGGATCGTTTTCGCTGCCTTCCTCTTTTCCGTATTTCGCATAATTTAGTGTTTTTCGTGTTCTCGCACACACGGTGCATGTGATTTACCCATTCTTGCTTGCCTGCACCACAACAGCATTGCACGACAAAGGAGAAACAACCGAATCGTGCGCACCGAAAAACAAAATACAAGAGGCGTGCATACGACCACTCTGTACTTCGTGTGACCTTCACCGATGCATATATTATCTATAATACCTGGTATGGTGGCATGAAATGTACGTAAGCCAGTAGCGCAGCGCAACCCCCAGTCCTAACGACTAATAATAATCCTAACAATTCCACAAACCAACCGATCAAAGCAATCAATTAGTCGATCAATCGATCAGCCAACCAAAATCAAGCAATCGATCAATCCATCAACTAATGAACTCAACCAATCAATCAACCAATCAATCAACCAATCAATCAACCAATCAATCAACCAACCAATCAATCAACCAAAACAATCCATCAAAAACGACCAATCCACAGGCGAGAGAGACACGAGAGTGAGAGAATGTGACTTTCGGTGAAAAGGGCTACCAGATATGGGCCTATCACGAACGCTCGACCTTCGAGTAAAGACCTCGTCCGTTCTCTACCTACCACAAGAAGCGCACAAAGAAAAAAAGCGAAACAGTAAGAAAATCCAACCACACACCGGTACATATAAAAGAAGACCAAACTACAGGGGGCTGTAATAAGTGCGAGAACACTACGGCGTACGCGTACGCAAGCAAGCAAGCAAGCAAAGAAGGCAGGAAAACCAGGTACGTACGCATTATTCAGAAGAAACCAAACTACAAACAAGGTACAAAGGTCAAAATAAAAGGAAAGGCAGGAAGGGATTAGGTGGCTGCAGTTTTCGATAACAATGAAATCCACCCCCGTCTACGGAACGAAGTAGTATCAGGCGAGAAAACAAGATTGTTCTTGGTATCAATACCCCAAAAGCCATGTCATCTCGTGAAACCTTGGTCCGACAAGGTTTCGTGATTCTGGCTCGTCGTTCGAGTTGTGTAAAAAAGCTCGTACATAAAAACATATATTAATCAATGGCAGTCGTGCGCGAGGAATGGTAAAACCCTCCTCCGAAAAGCGGGGACGGTGCAAGAACCTGCGTCGTCAAATAAACGCCTCTCTCACACAAACAGAAAACGTCACCCTTTCATACAAGCAGCAAAGACCACCACCACCACCGAATCAGAAATCTCTAATAACACATCCCACAACGTGTATATCTTGGGGTATTCCTTACGGCGGCTCACAACGGACAGGACCACACAGCTGGTTCACTGACACTACCCCAACCTAATACGTATAACGAAGTCTGTGTCACTCCAACCGGTCCGTCCAATCTCGGCCCTTTCCCTTAATCTATCGGGATGCTGCGCCCGTATGATCTGTGCAGTACAGATCAAAACCCAGGAAACATGTGCTAGACCGCCCAGATCATACGGGACCCACCCGGAGGCTCGCCCGACGGTCTGACCAGCCAGCATACCAAGGCTACGTACGGTATTATCTTATGATAGCACAATTTTCACCATCGACTTTAGAACACTCGAGGGAGTGGCTACCTACCACTGTCAAAAACAGGCCTGAGAATGCCTTCCTGGCACAGCAGAGCAAACCGTTTCATGGCGGCGGCGATGCACATCTCGAAACCGACAAGCCCCGAAGCTAACCTCAAGATTGCGAAAAAATAGGGTAGCCACCTGCGCTACTAAAACTACCCCCCCCCCCACCGTAAGCCTTGGTCAGTCCGAGCTATCGTAGTATCAACATTTCAACCCGGCTCTTGCTTTAGCGCCACGGCGGAGACATGAAATCACGCAAACCCGCCGCGTGTTTTAGTGGCTTTCGTCCTACTCTTCCCGCCGGACGCCAATAAAAAGAAAAAAAAACGAACCCAACCCAACCCAACCCAACCCAGCCCCACCGAACCGAATCGAGCCGAGCTGAGCCGACAGGAAACGAAACAGAGTAGCGACATAGAAGAAAAAGAACCGTGTTTACTGCCAGCCTTCCTTCACAGAGCATTTTGTACACAAACCAGAACGAACGGCGGATCAACAACGGTAGGAAAGGCCAGAAAACTCAAGGGCGGCTATTTTTTTCAGGCAGGGTTGGGCACTGGCATGGCAGCCACAGTGAGAAGGGATTTATACTCAGTACTGCCAGTAGATACCTACTGTCAGTAGATTACTACTGACAATATATGCTGCGCCAGTGCCCAATCCTATTTTTAATGGCTAAAAATGTGGCTTCTTCTCCCGAGGTGGCTACCGAGGTGACTATAACATCTTCAAGGGTGTGTTTAGTAGGGCATACACTCTGGATGTACCCGGGTATCTACCCGGGTATGATCAATATAACCAGCTTGGCACCCGGGTACCCCGGATTATACCTGGGTATGATCAAAACAACCAGGTCTGGTATCCGGGTTTCCCTAGTGTTTACCCGGGTATGACCACTACAACCAGGTTTGGCACCCGGCTACCCTCGAGGATACCATGATATGAGCAACATAACCCGGTTTGGTACCCCGGCACCCTAGAGTATACCCGGGTATGACAAATGTAAACAGGTTCGGTACCCGAACAACCTAAAGAATACCCGGGTATATATCACCAATTTGACCAGGTTTGGTACTCTGATACCCTACAACCGAGGCAAAAACCTAGGCATCTTCTCCCTGCCCTACATTAGAGTATAACCAGGTATGACCAATGTACCCAGGTCTGGTACACGGGTACCCTGGAGCATACCCGGGTACAATCAACATAGCCAGGTCTTGTACACGGGTACCCTAGAGTGCATTATACCCTACTAGACGTTTGGACATTTTGCCTTGGCGCGTCCTCCCATCTATCCTCAACACGCCCCATCTCCTTCCGTGATGGCCATTCGGTCTAAAACCAACCACTCACTACTCTGCACTAAGTACGCGCTATTGAAAAACGATGTGGGCGGTAACGCCAAACCGAGCACAAGATGAATTACACAATACTGCTGGCAGATAAAGACAAAATGAGAACGTACAACACGCAAAACGCGCGACTATAGAAGGTTGATCGTACAAGGTTGCCCCCCTCACCCCCCTCCCCCCCGCCCCATCCGTTCAACTATACCATTGGCAACGGACTTGATCTGACATTCATATCCCCCTCTCGTACTGCGATGAAAGCTAAGAATGAGACAAGTTACGCCACGTCTTAACTTCAACACCAAGGGGAGTGCGTGCTATCGTGCCACCACCACTATGCAACCCACGAAAAAATGCAGACAGCGCGCGAGATAGAAACAACCAACAAACGAAGGCCGAGAGAAACCGGAACCCCCCCCCCCCCCCCCCCCCCTCCCCCTTCCCCTGCTCTCTCCCCCGCGCCCCCGTTACACCAACAACCAAAAACATTCGTGTGACTCGCCGCTCCCTGCAACACAAACACGGCCGCTACCGATCGGCCAAGACCTGTCCAAGCGCTTGAAAAAAACTATATACAACTCTTTGGGAGGTTGCAGAAAGGATAGGATAGCATCGGCAAAAGCGCAGCGCTTTATCGCGGGGACTCATCAATCCCACACAGCCCTAACCCTTGTACACCCGCCCCTTTTCCCCTTACACATTCCGCCCGTGCCCACCCTAAACCTGAGCTCTTACCGCCCCCCGCGCCCCCCCCCTCCCCCCGCCTGGGCCTCTGGATAAAAACAACACCGAATATATCGACACTCGTCGTCGAAGAAATAGATCGCCAGACCCGACACGCCCTCCTCAGGAAGGGAAAAAACAAGGAGGGCTTGGCGTCGTCGGTGATGTCCCGCCTAGATGTCTCCGTGATGACCAGAGTAACCAGACCCAGACCCACAGATACCCCCCCCCCCCCCCCCCCCCCCCCCCCCGCGCCCCGCCCCCCCTCCCGCCCCCGAACACCCCCGAAGGGAGAGGGGAGGCGTACAGTACAGACCCTCAGCGCTGTCAACGGAATGAGAATATACTTCGCCTTCGCTCGGCTTGTGCACAGGCGACAGCGAAAAGAACGACGAAAGAAAAACAGAAGAAATAAAATAAAGAAAGCAAGATCCACAGCAACAGCAATAACAAACGTAAGAACGGCGTGCAAAAACAGAAGCAAGTCATGTGTCGAACATAAACAACTCCGGATAATATGTTGCTTCTACATTAACCGTTTGTTGTCATGCCCTTGAGAACGATTATCAGCGTGTTTATCGTCACCTATAATGAAAACAATAGGTTCGGGTGCTGCGGGCTTCAATGGTTTTGGCGAAGCCCTTCACTTAGTTGAGCAAAAGCAGCTGCTCGCTCGCTTCCACATCGACCAGCCCACCGCCACCAGGACGAAGGGGGCGACGTACAGAAGGTGACGGCTCGCATCGCATGCGCAAGAGTCATCGCGTGAAACGATGGACCTGACCGAAGAATGGCGCAAAAACACAGAGTCCATCTAACCACCGCGAAAAACGACGGACCAGACCGAAGCATCGCGCGAAACCACGAGCTCGACCGAAGCATCGCGCGACAACAACAGCACTCAATCCATCACTCAATCGACCAACTAATCACTCAATCAATCAATCAATCAATCAACCAATCAACCAATCAATCAATCAATCAATCAACCGATCAATCAATCAATCAATCAATCAGTCAATCAATCAATCAATCAATCAACCAACCAACCAACTAAGCAATCAATCAATCCATCGCGTGTGCCTTCCTAAACCCCCTCTAAACGAGCGAAAAACATGAACACCCACTTTCCGAGCTACAACTAAGACCGCCACCTCAATCAGCTTGAAATATGCACGCCTCCTTAATGAGCAAAAGCACACACGACCCCCGACAAATAGCTAAAACATGCACGCCCACCCACACCCCCCAACCAAAAACATGCGACACCTTCATGCCCGTGAGGGTGGTGGTGGTAGGACCGAAGCGTCGCAAGAACCCCCCAACAAAGTCAACACACCGTACGGTCGACCGAGCGTGCTCTCTAAAAATCTCCACGAGCAAAACACATGACATGAACGCCGCGTCGACGAGCTCTAATACGAACGACTCCTAGTAAACTAAAACACAAACGCCCCTCTGTTGAGCTAAACCATAAACGCTCTCATAGCGATCAAAAACACAAACGCCCCCCTTTTGACCTAACACACGTACATGCCCCCCCCCCCCCCCGCCCCTGTCCCCTGCTTCCCCAAATAAGGCGATGCTTTCGTGTGCCCCCCCCCCCTTTTCCCTGCCCCGAAATATGGCATTACTTTTGTTTGTGCGACGACGACGACGATACGAGGGACCCAACCCGCCGCGGAAATTCCCAAACGAAACCAATAAACCATACGGTTGGTCGGGCGGGCGTGATTCTACCAGACAATCTCGATGAGCCAAAACGTGTAACGCCCTCCCTCTCTATCATAGTAAAAAAGGCGTTACGGTGTGCGCAACGGCGGTGGTGGTGGCGGCGGCGGCAGCGGTGGCGTTGGGAGAAGCAAAACGCCGCGATAAGTCCCTGATCGGCCGACAAGTCGAAGACAAGTCAAGTCAGTACATCCTGCTCCTACCTGCTGCGTGAACTCCAGCGCCGGGCGGTGCTCTTCGTAATTCCTCGATCTGATGCACGAAACACGGGCATTTGGACGGAGTGGACAGTCGGGAGAGGGCGGTTGAAGCGGCCGGCAGCATGGAGATAATAATCAATACAATTCAGCAACAAAAAAACGAAAAAAAATAACTGAAGGACCAGGAGAACAGGGAGGCACATTATACGTAATTATTCAGAGGTTTTGGTTGAAGGACAGATTGTTGTACGCTTTAACTTTTCGTGGTCTACACTTTCTGTTATCTTTATTTCATTTGTAAGGCTGACACGCACGCTGCACATTGATTGTCGGATGGTGATGAAAACAAAATAATAGCCACATGCAATGCCCGTTCGCCTTCCCCCCCCCCCCCCCCCCGCACCCCCCTCCAAGAAGCAGCGACAACTATAATTCTACCTATTGCTGTGTCAGCGCATTGAGAAAGGCGCCGGGTGCTGGGCGGGAAGGGTCCACTCACAGCGCAGCAAACCGTTCATAATATAAACTCAGACGGGCTTGAACGGAGATCATTACTAGAGACACCGCTGCATTGAGCCACCGGATGTAACGGCAAACGCCAGCCCGCGTAATTCATTTTCCCACTTGGCACATGCTTTCTTTTGGTCCGAGAACATTTTTCATTCATGGAACCAAAATTCTAACCTCAACCCACAGGAAATCACACATGGTAGGGGAAAGCGCGCGGGGCAAGAGGCGACAAAAGGAAAACAACCGTTGACATATGGATGGATAGGGTTATCAAATCGCGTCTAAAGCGGGTCGCACAGCACAAAACACGCAGCATCCAGAGCGAGCATAATGCGGCATATACAGCAGGAGTACTGCGAACTTTTCTGCACAATGACCCCCCCCCCCAAAAAAAAAAGCGAAACGAGAAAAATGGAAGGAGGATGTGATCATGGAGAAGTTTGGTACAAGTGTAGCGAGAAAAAAACGCAAGGCTATCCTAGGAGATAGATGGTGGCAACAGACGGCCAAGGAGGAAGGAGACAAGATAAGCAAAAAGTTGCTATGTGATGTATGATACACAAGAAACATGCTGAGCGCCGAAATGTTGGAGGCGCCTATTAGGAGTAGGAGCGGTGCTCCGTCTCGACAGAGATGTAAGGTCAATGGTCAAATGACTAAGGCAAGCAACAAACGGGTACGTCCCCTGCCCCCCGCTCCGAAAAGCGGAGACGAATTTGCCTGTTCGGGGTGAACACCTCCCTGAACAGCTCGGCACAGATCGGTGACGCCACTCTCTACTTACAGAACGTTCTATGGAACCAGTTGCAGAACGTTCTGGAACTGGCGAGTGGCGTCAGCGATCTTAACTTCACTAGTCGTACAATGTCCTGCTACACCTGGGTACCGGTCGCCCGATATATAACATAATCCAGTTATTATCCCTTTTTCGAAGACAGCATCCAATTCTATAAATAAACGCGATGCGGTACAAAGTGCTTGGTTTGTTATCCAACACGCCTGCCGCACCTCCCATACCCGCAACTGCCGCTAAATGTAAATACACGTTTGGTTTCTTTCCTTTCTTACTCCTGAGGTATTCCCCCACTCCAGAGTGACTGGAGCCCGTCCTGTGACCACGGACTTGATTACGGCAATGACTTAACGCCTTCTCCACTGGAAACCCGGGTTTGGCGAAAAATTACTTGGAAATAGTATAGGGAGGGGTTTGGGAGTTCTGAAGGGGTTAACGGGACAACAACAACCACCTCCCCGTAATCTCTCCACTACCACATTCTATAATGCAGAGCTACGGTGATCCACAAATGCGCGCGCGGGGAATGGGGCAGGTTCCACGCCTCATCATCGCCTGAGCCTTGCCGTCTGGCAAAACACTCAGACGCCTGCTCCACCCGTCGGACTCGTCAACCACTCTCGACAACCGCCGCCGGTCTCGTTAATGGTTCTCGACAAAGGCCGTCGGTTTCGTTAACGATGCTCGACAACTGCCGTCGGTTTTCTCTCGGTAACAGCTGTCGGTATCGTCAATGGCTCTCGATAACGCTCGTAAGTCTCACTAACGGCTGTCGATGTCTGCTGTCGATCTCGTCGATAGCTCTCGATAACGGCCGGTGGTCTCGTAAACGTCTTTTGACAACGCCCGGCGGTCTCGTCAAAGATCGTCGGTCATTTCAAAACTCTCGATATAAGCCGTCGGTGGGTTTGGGTCTCGTCGATGGCTCTCGATAACGACATGGTCTCGTCAAAGATCGTTGGTCTTTTCACAACTCTCCAATCGGCCGTCGACCTCATAAACCGCTTTTGAAACCGGCTATTGGTCTCGTCGGCGGATTGATAACGGCCGTCGGTCTCGTCAGCGGCTCTAAAGGCCGTCGGTCTCGTCAGCGGCTCTAACGGCCGTCGGTCTCGTCAGCGGCTCTAACGGCCGTCGGTCTCATTACTAGTTCTCTATAACGACCGTCGGTCCCGTCAATGGCTCTCAACAACAGCCGTCGGTCTCGTGAACGATTGTCGGTTTCATCGACGGCTCTCAATAACGGCCGTGTCGCTCTCGTCAGAGGTTTTCGATAGCGGCCATCGGTCTCGTAAACGACCGTCGACTCGTGAACGACCTCTGGTCTCGTCAACGGCTCTCGTCGGTCTCGTCAACGGCTCCCGATAACGGCCGTCGTTCTTCTTGATCACTCTCCATAATGGCCACTGGCCTCGTCCACGGCTCTCGAAAAGAGCCGGTCTCATCAATCGCCCTCAATAACGGCTGTCGGTCCCGCTAGGACCGACAGCTCTCACTAACGCCGTCAGTCTCATTTTACTGACTTTCGATAACGGTTGTTGGTTTCATCAACAGCTCTCGATAACGGTTGTCGGTCTCGTCAACGGCGCCTGGTTTCGTCAACGGCGCTCGATAGTGGCCGTCGGTCTAGTCAACAGCTCTCGACAACGGCCGTCGGTCTAGTAAACGGTCGTCGGTTTTGTCAACGGCTCTCGATAACTGCTGTCAGTCTCAAAAAGGTGGCTTCGATAGCGGCCGTCGCAGTTATAAACGGCATTCGTACACGGCCGTGGGTCTCGTCAAAATATCTCGAAAACGGCCGGTGGTCTCATCAACAGCTCACGGCATCGGCAGTCAGTCTCGTTACTGGCTCTCGATCACGGCCATTAATCTCGTCAACGGCTCTTGATAACGGCCGTCGGTGTCGTGAACGATTGTCGGTTCCATCGACGACTCTCAATACCGACCGTGCCGGCCTCGCCAAAGGTTTTTGATAGTGACCGTCGCTTTCATGAAACGGTTGTCGGTCTCGTAAACGGCCGTCGTTCTCCTCAACGGTTCTCGATAACGGACAAACAACGGCTCTCGATCGCGGCCGTCGGTTCCGTCAGAAGCTCTCGACAACGGCCGTCGATCTCGCTAACGGTTGTCGGTTTCGTCAACGGCTCTCGATCACGGCCGTCAGTCTCAGAACAGTAATGGCTTCGATAGTGGCCGTCGGTGTTATCAACGGCTTTCTACAACGGCCGTCGGTCTCGTCGACTGCTCTCGGTAACGGCTGTCGGTGTCGTATCCGGCCCTCGATAACGGCCGTCGGTGTCGTAACCGGCTCTCGATCACGACCGTCAGTTTCGCCAACGGGTCTGCCAAACGACTGTCGGTCTCGTCAACGGCTCTCAATAGCGGCCGTCAGTCGTATTATTGGATTTCGATAACGGCGGTCGGTTTCGTACTGACCACAGCCGTGAGTATCGTCTACAGCCGTTGGCGCCATCAATTTAGGCTTTGACCCAATCAGCGGTATATTTTTATATTTGCTGTGAGTCTTGCCAAAGGCCTCAATTATATTCGAATTCTACATAATCGCATGAGTTCTCTAAAACTCATATGTCGCATACGCGAGAAAAACTTGGATAATAAAGGTCAATTTAACGAGCGAAAAATCTTAGATAACCTGGTCACGGCCCTTTAGAGCCCCGCCGAGTGCATACTCGTATAAATTCGTTTGGAATTTTTCTTGTGCACAAATTGACTTGCGGCAAGCGCGAGAGCGTGAGTTAGCAACACTCGATGAAAAATCGACGAGCAGTGGGATTGCTGAATCCTATGCGCGATAAAAATTGAAGGCAAGAACCAGGGGGGAGAAGGGACGACACCTGTGACCACGGCTTTCCAGAAGCTGGAAAGTGAAAGTGTGAGAAAAAAAAGAACAACGTTCGTTCGTATCTACACCTGCGGTCGGTAATATCACCATGCTGGCGGTAACGTCTCACCTGCGCCCTCAGTGCCGCGATCTCCCTATCCTTCGCCATCAAGTTCTGCAGGCACTCCTCCACGTTTATGCCTCCTGATCGCGGCAGAGGGCGCGGGAAAACAAGATAAAAGGTGGAGCGGGGCAACGCGACACAGACGGGGGGGACGGGTCAACGGGGGGGGGGGGGGGGGTGGGGGGGTGGGGGGGGGGGGCGAGAAAGAGAAAGAGAGAGAGAGAGAGAGAAGAGAGAGAGAGAGAGAGAGAGAGAGAGAGAGAGATAGAGAGAGAGAGAGAGAGAGAGAGAGAGAGAGAGAGAGAGAGAGAGAGAGAGAGAGAGAGAGAGAGAG